>JAEQBH010007832.1:0-133190 GCA_016808115.1 Tetrastigma voinierianum | reverse complement strand
TTACTAAGACCAAACGATCTCGAAAAATGCCGACCGAATCGCCCTTAAAATTATGAATTTTACGTGTTAACTAGATTTCATGAGACGATTCCAACGGTACAATCCGTCAGCTATCCGAGATTTAGAGAATTAATTATGAATTTTTTAACTCGAATTACAATTTTGTAATCAAAATTACTGCTTGCCCTTATTCTTAAATTTGAATTTGGTCTACAACAATAGTTACTGAAGTAGTATACAAATGGCACCATTTGGCATTGAAGGAGGCCATGTAGATCACCGTTAAGTTGGACCAAGGTGGGAGAGAGCTCCATCACTGGTCCTGATCCGATTAGAGACACCTCCGAGAAGGTGAGCTTGACGGCCAATGCTCTCTCACCCGCCGTGATACGGCGTAAGAGTTTGAGGTCGGGGATCACGCTTTTCTTGAAGGTGATGCCTAAGTGAGAGGAGTGGTCGTTCGCAAGCTGCGGGAAGCACCGTCGAGATTTATCAAGCCTTTCGAGATACTCGAGAAGGTAGGCACCGTTGCATACTGGTTGGCATTACTTCGCCTCAAAGATGTCAAAAAATTACGAGGTATTTTACCGTCTCCATGCTCGAAGTATACCCGCATCCAAATCATGTAAAGGATTGGGGACAGATCGAGATCGATAATCGATGGGACCTTTGAGAAGGGACCAAGATGTATTTTGGATAGTCGTGGATTGCTCTTGCGACGCAAGACCGTGAGGCTATGAGATTGCTATGGCGCACCGTGGAGTGGAGGACAACGGGAGCGCGAGACACGACAGTGGGCCACCTATCCCTTCTTGTTTAGGGATGAAGGTACGTAGCTTAGTCGTTGAGATTTAAATGACTGTTTACATGCATGGTAGAGTGCACGTTGCATATACATGTGATTGATGTGATTGTCCTGAATTTCGAGACGAAATTCATTTTAAGGAGGGGAGAATGTAAGACCCGAGAAATTCCAATTTCTGGAAAAAGGGAAAAATCGTAATTTCGACATAAAAAAAAAAAAAAAAAAAAATTGTACTTGATTAAAATCCAAAATTTATTCTCTAGATTCGATGATGAAACGATTACACCGTTGAATCCTCTCGCTAAATCTAGTTACCACGTAAAATTCGTAGACCCGAGATAACGGAGTTGGCACGCTTTTTCGAGGCATAGCTTCGTGCCAGAAACGATTTTCGATGCAACGAAAGTCACATATAACACGACTCATGTGCCATAAGTGGCATGAGTAGAGAAATGATGAAATGACGGCCGAGATAGTGTCGAGGGGCTTCAAACTGAAAAGAAGAACATAAATGTCATTTTTGGAAAGTTTAATGAAGTGAATGAGACAAAGGCAAATAGTGCCTTCTTCCTCCACTAAAACAAGACCAAAAACGTAGAATTGGGGAGGGATGGATGCGTGAGCTGCATATGTGCTTGAGTAGAGAGTGTCACTTCTCTCTAGAATATCGGGCAATCCAACCATTTAGTCTTCTGAATAAGAAGTAGGGTTTCGTCTACGCTGAGAGGGCTTCGCGCTGGTACTGATTTGAGGAGTTTCACAAACTCCGAGGAGGTAGGGGGCTCTCCCCTGCAAGACTCGATGAGGTGTCGTTTAAGGTGTCACACTTCGGGACTAGCTAGGACTCTTTAACATTTTCTTTCTCGTAGCCGATTAATTGCACTGCTTTTCTCATTCATATGCACACTTCGTAATAACAAAATTCTTTTACATATACATTATACATACCACCATAGTGGTATCTTGCATTATATTCTATACACATATACTTGAGTCCCGTTACTTGTACTATTACAAAACTTTACATATACCTATCCAATGAAAATCAGAGATTGCGAAACAGTGAGGTGAGCACCTATCTCTCAGATGGCGAAATGATGTGGGATGTCCCATCCTCTTGCCTCGTCGTAATTTGGGCTAATGGATTAAAACCCGTATGTTTTACGCTTTAGTGGGAAAACATATACATGGACGACCAATAACATTGATCGTCGCAAGTTTATTCAAATGCTTTCATATGTCTTTTACCCGTTTCTAGTATTTTTCATCTTTCAATTCTATGACTTATTACATTCTATATGTACTAGTACATATATCATTTCTCTATCCCTGCACTGCATCATGCCCCTTTCATGTAGGGCACTCCATGCTATACTATCTATTTCTACATACGTTTTATCATATATTTTCTTATAATGAATTGTATTGTCATATACTTAATTGCGCTTTCACTGACTATAGACTGACATTCACGCATGCATTCGAGAGGAATCTCGTCGTGTTTGTCATTCAAGAGTAATGTGATTTCAAGGTAAATTTGCATATTTTGTCATATATACTTTCATTTCATCTCTTGTACCTATTAAGTATCAGACTTATATTTTCATCTTGTACTTTTCTATATACTATAATTTCCTATGGATTTTCAGTATACTCAGGCTTTTCATATAATTAATTCTCTACATGCTTTTCTATATACTTTATCTCAATATATACATTCTTCAAGTCATTGACACTTTATTTCTTGTACTTGTATACTTGTCATCACATAGCATGTTATGCTTCATATCATGTCATGTATTTTTCATTTTTGAATCATGTGCATATACTTGTCATTTGTTTTATGTTTCCATGCTTAAACCTTTGGGCGGATAAATAAAACTATAAGGGCCTGCGCTTTATTTCAATGTACGAAATATGGTCTATATAATCAAGGCGCCTGCTTCATTGTACGAGACACACCATCTATAAGGGCCCGAGCATTGTAATGACCCACACGTCAACTGGACAAGATATGCTGCACTTATTTTCCCTAATGCCAGGTATGTCAATCTATCCCTCTACCAGTTCTAAGTAGTTAATCCATTTTATTTACATTTTTCGTATTATGTCTCATCTACA
The DNA here is from genome assembly GCA_016808115.1 of Tetrastigma voinierianum. NCBI lineage: Eukaryota > Viridiplantae > Streptophyta > Magnoliopsida > Vitales > Vitaceae > Tetrastigma > Tetrastigma voinierianum. Next base: position 130,264 of record JAEQBH010007832.1, on the reverse strand, counting down.
TGAATAACTATTGTTATCATGTAATGCCAACGATATACACTATTATTTATTTTTCGTCTTGTAATACCTTCACATATTTTCAGCTTCGCATTGTTGTTCCTATATTTTTACAATACGTATTTTTATCTTTTCTATCATTTAGTTTTGTCTTCAGATCATATATGTAATCCTATCATATATCATGAATGCATCTATGCACTCTTATATTCATATTCATATATATCTTTATCTATTCATATCCCTTTATATCATTTATGCATCATATCCTTTATGCGCTTCTACTGCGATTTAGCTATTCAAGTGTACTTTCTATATTTCTATAATGTATGCTTTTACTCATTCATGTGTTCCTATCATGTTCCATCTATTCGTTTATGTATGACAATCATATATTCATATCATATACTCTTATATTCATATCATGTCCTCTACTTGTAACATCTTATATCTTGTTAACTTATATCTTCATGTACTTTATCTGGACTATCATATCTTATGATCCATACCTATACATTCCTATATACTCTATATGTTTTTCTCTTGTTCTTTATCAGACCGTCCTATCTCCGTAGGAGCAGCCGTAACAGAGACTCTTCCTCTTGATACCTGTAGGTACTTTTCTTATTTATACCCTTTACATATCAAATCTACATATATTTTTACTTCTTGTTCATATCTATTATCCTTTCTACCATGTATCTCCAATTAACTCAACCAAGCGATTAGTACACTGCACAACAATTCAATTTTCAGACAAGACAAACCAAATGCCATTAAATAGAATATGGTTAGGATCTAGACTCGATGAGTCTTCCAGTCGAATCCAAGAATACCCATAACGGAGTGCTAACGAATGAGCTATGCAAATTGCAAGCCATGAAGAAAATTAGCAACTTGCAGCACCTGCAGTAGCAGCAGCAGCTACTGTCTTTTTTCATTTTCAGGTGTATTATAAGATCAATATTGTATCAAGCTATATATGGATGGATTCTAGACTAAAGTAGCTCTTATGAGTCCAAGAACACCCAAACGGAGTCCTAACGGCGAATTATGCACATTGCAAGCCGGAAAGAAAATCAGCAACTTGTAGCAACTGCAATAGTAGCAGCAGCCACTGTATTTTGTCATTTTCGGACTTATTATAAGCTCAATATTGTATCAAGCTCTATATGGATGGATTCTAGACTCAATGGGCTTTCCATAGAGTCCAAGAACCCAAAACGGAGTCCTAACGAAGGAGTTATGCACATTGCAAGCCGGGAAGAAAATCATAAACTTGCAGCAACTGCAGTAGCAGCAGCAGCCACTGTCTTTTGTCATTTTTGGACTTATTATAAGCTCAATATTGTATCAAGCTATATATGGATGGATTCTAGACTCAAAGGGCTTTCCATAGAGTCCTAGAACACCCAAAACGGAGTCCTAATTCGTAAGGAGTGCGTTAGGTGTCGTGAAGAAAATCAGCAACTTGCAGCACCCTGCAAGAGAGCAGCAGCAGCTACTGTCTTTTATCATTTTCGAACTTATTATAAGCTCAATATTGTATCAAACTATATATGGATGGATTCTAGACTCAAAGGGCTTTCCATAGAGTCCAAGAACACCCAAAACGGAGTCCTAACGAAGGAGTTATGCGCATTGCAAGCCGGAAAGAAAATCAGCAACTTGCAGCAACTGCAGTAGCAGCAGCAGCCACTGCCTTTTGTCATTTTTGGACTTATTATAAACTCAATATTGTATCAAGCTATATATGGATGGATTCTAGACTCAAAGGGCTTTCCATAAAGTCCTAGAACACCCAAAACGGAGTCCTAACGAAGGAGTTATGCAAGTTGCAAGCCGTGAAGAAAATCAGCAACTTGCAGCACCTGCAATAGCAGCAGCAGCTACTGTATTTTATCATTTTCTAACTTATTATAAGCTCAAGATTGTATCAAACTATATATGTATGGATTCTAGACTCAAAGGGCTTTCCATAGAGTCCTAGAACACCCAAAACGGAGTCCTAACGAAGGAGTTATGCGCATTGCAAGCCGGAAAGAAAATCAGCAACTTGCAGCAACTGCAGTAGCAGCAGCAGCCACTGAATTTTGTCATTTTTGGACTTATTATAAACTCAATATTGTATCAAACATGCCAAACACACGGCATAAAACCATCCTACAATCAATCCCCAAATCACCCCAAAAGTAGGAATAAACCAAACTTCCATATCCATATAAATTCTACAATCCATCCTCAAAGGGGGAAGATTCCATACTCCTAACAAGTAATTTCACTCTAACACTCAAATCTTAGCTTAATGAGGATTTCTATAAAAGTCCACAAATTCATTAATTAACCCATAACCATCCATACAAACCATACATAAATTCTTAATTTCCATACTCAAAACCATACTAACTCTAACAAAGTCCATGCAAAGCTATACCAAGTTCCATACACAAAACCAAAACCACAAATCAAAGAGGGAAGAACCCTATACCAAGGTGCAAATCCTATAACTCCACACATATTCTATATAAAACCAAGGATCCTTACAAATTCCATACAAGAATCCATACCAAACTCCAAAGATCCATATAAGTTCTACTTATCACATTCTGTGTTCATGTTCATGTTTCATGCCTATTCCATATGGCATTTCTTGTACAGTATGATGTCTATGTATTCACACATCATTCATATATTCTTATTCCTTTATGAATCTATTTTACTCAGAAATTGGAATCATTCCAATTGAAGCATCCAAACTAAAGTTATGACATTTTCATGTCAACTAGTCGGTTTACGGATTTTACCCGAAGGACAGTTTGTAATATTCATTTTCCAGTGCCTAGTCTCCATATTTGACACTGGTTCTTTGTACTCCTTTAAAGCTAAGGTGCTAAGGGTTCTCCTCCATCTGGAATCACCCAAATCGGAGCACCGAAATCCCGTTGGCGTCCAAACAACCCGGACTACTCTATGATCAAAACTGAAGCAGAATTTGGCTTGCACATGACCCCACTTTGAGTGAATTTCTGGGCCACTTAGAGGCAGAATTTTAAGATACCTATTTGAGGATGTTTGGTTTTCCTTGAAGTCTATTTTAACCAGCAACTTGAATCACTCAAATCAGATAATAAATGAGCAAGTTATGGCTAAAATACGAAAATTGGTCGAAATAGAAAAACAGGGCACTACATGTACCAGTACATGTGCTCGAATTTTGCCCAGAATGTGGGCTTTTCTGCACTTTTTCCATATTTTTCTTACCCAATTAACTCTATACTTCATACACCTCAAACCATTTAATACATCTTGTAATCTCTTTTCTACTCAAAATCCTCTTTCACTACTTATCTTATTTCAAAAATCTATCATGAATTACTCTCAAACCCACTATAATATGGATCCTAACCCATGCATAACCCTAACATGTAGATTAGTTAGGGTTTATTCTAAACCCTAACTCAATTACGTGCCATTGAACTATGAAGCCATCCTCAAAGAGAGGATTTCATATGCTTTTGTACTTTAAGGTTTTATCCACCTTACTTTCCATATAATTATTGGTTTAGGATGAAATCCAGCAAAACCCTAGGGTTTGAGCAAGATAATAATCATACAATTCATGCATAGATCCATACTAGAATTCATACCTGGGTGTTAGTTCATATAAGCTCACAAAATGGAATCCATACTTCTTTCCAAAAATAAAACTAGACTTCCATACTAAAATCATAGAAATCCATACCTTTTTGTTCCTCCATCTCTTCCCTTTCTCTTTCTTCTTTCTCTTCCTTCCTCTTTCTCTTCTTCTCTTTCTCTTCTCTCCCTAATGGTTTGTTTTTCCTCCAAATGAGACCAATTTTGGTCTTAAATCCTATGTTTTGTTAAGGCCATGTTTGGCCAAGTCAAAACCCATTTTTGCTTTTAACTTTCATTTTTGCAGCTGTCCCCCATTTCTCTCTTCTTATTTCTATTCCACCCTTTCTATTTGCCTTTAATGTGAAAACCCTTAAAATCAAAGATTTGGATAAAGGGTAAAATAGAAATTTTTGGCTGAAAATCCGGAATTTTTCTAGATCCCGGATGACGAAACGGACTTCTCCGTTGAAATCGTCTCACGAAATTTAGCTACCACGTCGAATTTCGTTAGATTCCGAGGTGGTCGGGATTTCAATGCTGAGGCTGTGGTGGCCGAATGACATATTTAAGATAAGTGGATGCCACTGGCACTACAAAGTGGACACTGGCACTAAAGTAAATGGCTCACAATTAGCCATGTGGGAAGGGATTCCATGGCTCATCAAACAATTTGGAGTGCATGATGTCACATGGATTTACAAATAAAGAAAGTAATGGAAAAAGCGAGAGCCATACATTTGGCTTGAGGAAGGAGGGAGGAAATTTCTCCCATCGACCGATGCTGATGCTCCAAAAGGAGGAGAGAAAAGAGAAATGGAGAGAAATGAGGAGAAAATGAAAGGAAAACGAAAAGAAAAAGCAAAAAGAAAAGAAAGGAAGGAAAAGAAACAAATAAATAGTTAATCCAGTATAGTACGTTAAAAAGGGAGAAGGAAGGAAAGGGAAAGAGGATTTTCCCCGTTCCGGCCACGACGCTCGAAAGTTCGAGGACTGTAAAGGTGCACGCAGCCGGGATCTACGTGGACACCAAAAAAGTTGAGTTTCGACAAACTCCAAGAGGTAGGATATTTTCTTACTTGGTTTACTTTTTAGCCTAAAGGCTTTATAATGGTGTGGGTCATGGCTGAGGCCATGAGAGGCCATGTGAATTAGTTCCAAGCCTCGGGACTAAGTGGGTATGGATTTACTTAATCGCTGTACGACCATGAAATAGTATTTTACTAGAAACCGAAAGTTTCTTAGATGTTGTACTTTGTCATGAGATGACAATGATCGGAACCAATGTAGTTCATGCTCTGCGGAAGGGGCCGTGAGGTACCCCCTGAATGGTTCAAGTCGAGGCCTTGTTGTGTGTTGCGAATGTTTGAATAACATGCAAAGTAGTGGAAATGTTATATCGATGCAGCTTTTGATGTATTACTATGTTTTGGTAAGGGAGGTGTATTATATGTATAAATTATAATTTTCCACGGCTTGTAAATGTTTCAAGGTAAAGGCTCATTCATGCATGTAACAGAGGAAAATGCATTGGCATCATGATCATATGCACGGTCACATCATACGTCAGGTGTGGGTGCAGGTAAGGTTTATTCATCGTTGTTGGTGAAACGGGTCGTGGAACTCGAGAAAAATGGGACAAAGTCCAAGGTAGAGATTCACGAGTGTGTAAATGATCAAATGATAAATTACATGCTTCATGAGCAAGTTGGGGTAGATCCCCCCAGGTGAAAGTCCCGCTGTGTTATTCACGGTTGTATATGAACCCGACGATGCAAGTTCGTGAAAATGCTGAAAAGGCGTATGGCGCCCTTAATGTGTAAACCCGGAAACTGCGGGCTCACAAAATAAGGGAAAAGAATCAAAATCAGTTTTTGATAAATAAATTGGAGGGTTTTCCAATGGTTTGGGGTCAGGGTGTGTGACCTGGTTTTATTTCTGCCATTCGCATTCCAGTGTGAGGGAGTCTGCCTGGGACTCAGGTGGTGAGCATGAGGGGTCGCATCTCATGCATGATATAGACATTTCATATAGAAAATAATTGTATGGAATGTGATTGTTTGTTTATATATGCCATTGCATATGCATTTTAGGTGGGGAGTAACCCTTGTAGGAAAACTTTCTACTGGGCTTTGCTCACCCCGTCGTGGACCCTTCGCAATGTGGACTATCCAAGGAGACGGTACGCAGTAGAGGTATCTATTGAGAAGAAAGCCGAAATGTGGCTTTAAGAAAATATTTTGTAAATATGTATAAATCTTTTTGTAGAACAAACATGATAACTATGAGAATATAGTTGAGATAATTATTTTGAGTATTGGCTCAGGCCCAAGAGGCTATTTTACTGTGTATGCTTCTCGTAAAACGAGACATAGAATTTTCGCAGTCGACTGTAGTCAATCTGACACCCCTGATTTAAGGCCACATTTAATCCCATAACTTCTTCTATTTACATTTCATTTTTTAAACATTTCATATATTAACCCCTAGTCTTTCCCTTTTATGACCACTAGGTCCTCAAGTGGTAAATTACATATTTACCCTTGATTTATGATAGCCTGGTCATTTATTTCTCAAATATATTATTTAATATACCCTAAACAAGTCCGAAATCATTGGGTATATATTTTTGATGTTACATTCTCCCTACTTGGGTTTTATTCTTTATTTAAGTACTTTGTTAATGTTTGAGTTGAATGAGGCCGTGAGGGGCCGTTTGATCGGTCCCAAAACTTGGGACCGAATTGTTGGAATTTTTTTTGAGATTTTTTTAACTGTCCGTGACAGTCCAGAAATTTAGTGGGCTGCTTGTGTTGAAATTATGCATTAAAATGTATGCTTGATATGAAAAAGGCCGGGAATGGCCGTGGAAATTCAGTTCAAAGTGGAACTCGACGACAGGATTTTTGGGAATAGTACGAGGGTTTCACTATTCTCGAGAATAGTGTTCACAAAATAAATTTGTGAATTAATGTAAGGTTTGGTCGAGTGGGATTCAAGCCTAATTGTTTCAGGTTTGATCATTAAATTTTACAGGAGCTAATTTTGATGTGATGAATGTGAATTACATAACATGATTATGTGATTGAATTTATGTGAATATATGAATGTTTATATATTTACATGTGATATAGATCATAATGGAATTGACATATCATATCTTATATGCACTGGAGCACCCTAGACGATAGGGAGGAGTGCATGAGTGAGTCTGTATAAAATTGGCTCTATGGTTTGCCTAAAAATAATAATTATCTGAGGTAGCGTCCACACTAAAATATCAATCGTCGGAGACGGCCCAATTGATATACATCGGAGGGTAGTCCAATAAATAATATCAATGGTTTGAGACAAATCTTAAATTGATATATACACATCGAGGTGCTGTCCACAAAACAAATAAATATAATACCTCATACTTAGCTAGTGTGAGGGAGCCTATGAGGACCGCACGATGATCAGCTTAGACATTCAAGTAGGATCATGCAATTTTACTTTGGAATGTGTATTTATTTTGGAGCATTGCATTGCACTTAGGTGGGAGAGTAGCCCACTTAGGGTGATTCACTATCGAGCATTAGCTCACCCGTCGAGGATACTATTTACTGTGCACAGGAGCGTAAGAGGGGACGGCCTGCCCTAGAGACTCCAGGTTTAGAAGAAAGGATTGTGGCTTTGGGTTATGAAGTATATGGTTAGAATTGTTTTAATTTTAATATATGTTGTATAAGAGTAAAATTTGAACTTTTGAACTATGGTTGGATAGTTGGATATATATACATTGTTATGAATATGGTTTATGGGCCCAAGTGTCCGTTTTAATCATAGACTGTTATATTGGACTGTTTGGGACAGGCTTTATGCAGGTTTTGTATTTGGGTAGAGCTCCCCGTACAAAGGGAGACTCGCTCTATTTTTCAGGAAAAATGTCGGTCAGCCCGACATCTCACCCAGTATTCCGCGGGCCTGTAGTCAACGCACCCTGCTCGGGGGTGTCACAAATATTTCAATGTTTTTGTTCCTAAACCTTTCCTTCTTAAAGCCTTTAATGGCTATAGTTATTAATCCTAAATGACAAAAAACTATAATCTTTTCTCAAATTGTCTACTATACTTTTTCCTAATAATTCTAAGGTGATTGTATCATCTCCTAAACATTGGATTTCTTCTTCTCTGATACATTTTATAAATTTATTTCTTCTTTCAAATATCTTCTTTATATATATCACTTCTGGTTCTAATATTTTTAAACCATTAGTCTTAAAGTTTTCATATTCTATTTCTGGATCTATGATTTCAACTATTTCTGTTCCATATTTATCGGCTTGTCTAAGTAATCTATCATTATTACTACTTGTTTCTCCTACTTCAGATATTGTTCTAGAAATTCCAGAAAATGATCTTCTGCTATTCATTGTTTTTTTGTTTGTCTTTACTTGTTCCAAAGTTGTAAGTTCTAGGTATAGTTATTGATTTCTTGGGTTTTCCTATTTCTAGGTTATTTATTCCTTTTATAAGATCTTCTATGTCTTGTGGTTTTGAACTACTAGGTTTATCCTAGATTTTATTAAGTTTCGACTTATATTTAATAATACAATATTATTATATTATTTTGTTTACACAGTTAAATCGCTTTTACTAATGTGGTTTTGAAGTTAGACCTTCTGGTATATTATGGAAAATTTTCGCTTCTTCTAGTATTTTAAGATATGTTTGATCTTTTAATAGGTTATTCATATGCTAGCCTATTTAATTCTTTTAATATATCTGTATGTCCTTTATTTATTTCTATAAGTTTTTCTAATTGATTAATAATTTTATTGTTAGGATTCTTTCTAAGTAGTTGGATTTGTGTACTAGTGTCTCTCTATTTTCTTTACCAAGTCTAGTGAATGGACATAATCAAGATTTTCAGATTTGATTTTTATTTTTAGAGGCTTATTTGATTCACAAAGTTTTAATCTAGAAATTGATTATTAGATTCTTAATTCAATGTTATAGAGTTTTATATACTTCAAATTTTCCGAATGTATATTATGTGTATAATTTTCTTTTTTATAATTGCACTTGACGCTAAATGAGTCTGAAATACTAATTTGTTTTTCTAAGTTTTATATTCTGAGATCTAGATAATCTAAATTTCTAATTAAATGACTAATCTTTAATAATTGTTATATCTTCTATATGTTCTTCTGGATAATCTACAATCGGTAGAGTTTCTATTAAGTGAATTAATTTTTCTATAAAATGTTTTCTGGTATAATATTCTGTGCTAACTTGTCTTCTTATAGGAAGAGGAACTATATCTAAAGTTTCTAGGTAATTATTATATTCAGCTATTAGTAGATTTCTAAGGCTTTCTATAGTTCTAATTTTATCACTATTTTCGTGGAAATCTATATGACTAATTTTTTCTGTGAAATCATCAAATCTTGTCATAGACTAATTTTTAAATAAATAAGATAAATAAAGCTTGTTTATGTCTGAGTGATTTAATTTTAAATGTCTTTTTTCTAGGTTGTTTCTAAGTATATTAAACACTAATCTTTCTTTATCTAATCTTTTAGTAGTAGTTATTATCTCAAGAACAGCTAAATTCTTTCTAATATAATTTGTTATAATATTAAATATCTCGTTTCTGAAACCTCCGTCAAATATTATTTCCTTTCTAATTATTTCTACTGATTTATATATTCTGTTAAAGCTAGAGGATCTAAACACTCTTCTAATTTTCTAATATATTCTTTTATTATTAATTTATCTATGGTTAACTAGATCTAAGGCTCTGATACCAATAAATTAAGAGGGCTGAGGAATTTCAGTTTGAGTTGAGGATTAAAGGGGTGAAAGAGTGAGAAAATTTTTTATAAGTCCTACTCAGGATTTTCCTTACTTTCTTATGGCTCTTTTTTTTTTTTTTTTTCACAATAATTTACAAAGTTATTTGACTAATTAAACATCCTGTCAGAAGAGAATCATGCATTCCCTTAATGCTTAAAAATAGTCCTAAAAAGTCAATTTAAACAAATGGACAAATAGCAAAATATTAAAGATACGGGCGACCATGATCATGCATATAAGGAAAGTTCATTAATCAAAAGGAAAATATTTTTGAGGCCATAAGATTTCGGGAGAAACCCCTTTCGGGATGTCCCCTAAGGTTCTAAAACATATTAGGATTTAAACATATAAATAAATGACAGTAGATGGAAATATCAAACATATTTCATTGAAAAGAAACACCTTTTTACAAGTAGAATAAAGCTTTTATGAAAGCTTATGCTGAAAGCTTTGAAATATATCACAAGAGGGGTTGGTGAGAGAGAGAGAGAGAGAAAGAGAAAGCTCAATGAAGAAGACTCGGAGAGCTTATATATCTCAATTACACAGAGGTTTCCTCATTTATGTAGTGTCGCGGCGTGGCTGAAAAGCCGCGATGCAGGCTTGAAGAATCTGATTCCGGTGCTCATTGGATCATATTTGATTAATTTACTTATGAAAATAAATCAATTATGGACAAATTATCGACACTATATTTTTAATGAATTTGACTTCTAGTTTAGCTTTAGCCAGTGCTTCGAGGGATATAATTATTTAGGCAACAATTTTGATGATGTGGTTTCACCCAACAAATTTGTCTGGTAATGTTTATAATTCAATTTTTAATTTATATATATATAAAAAAAATACATGTTTTTTTTGTTACAAAATATACATGTTAATATATTAGTATTAATATTCCCGCTAATAAGTTGGTGTCTAGTTTCAACATAATTTTTATAAATTTGAATTTTTAACAAATTACAACAAAAATTGTGATATATATCAATATAGAGAGACTCATGCCAAGAAAATTTTAATTTATAAAAACTAGGTGGAATTCATATTTAGGTGGAATTACCAAATTGAAATTCTAATTAAATTTTTTTTTTCTTAATTCATATTTAGTTTTATGAATTGTTTAGGTGGAATTTATATAACACTTCTTCTATCCTTTGATGAAATCTTTAGGCATGATTTTTTTCGTAGTTTATTGTTTGATTTGGCTTGCTTACAAAGTAATGAAAAATTATTTAATGATCCTTACATAATCTATAAAAATTAATGAATGAAAAATAAGTTGAGACTCAACATCAATAAATCATCTCATTCCAATACAAACTGATCAGCAAAATGAAATCTTATGGTAATGCTATAAATAATGAAAATTTATATAATGATGATCCTTGTATAATCTCTACAAATTAATCAATAAAAAAAAAAGTTGAGACTCAATATCAATAAATCATCTCATTTCAACACAAACTGATCATGAAATCAAATCACGTCAAATTAAATAAATACATAATGAGAAAAATATACAATTTTGAAAACAACAAACAAACAGAGACGAAAAATTAAAATTAAGAAGAAAATTAAAAAAACAAACAAAAACAACATGGGCCTAAGATGAGGAAACCATGAAACATGGGGTTCAACTCCTGTGGTGCATGCAAATGCAAATTCCAGAACATGATGGATAGCCAAGCCAAGACATGATTTTACCTGAGCTTATCCCAATATTCTCCCCAACCTCTTCGATCTCTTTTAATTGATTTGTGGCATGAAGACTTAGCAGCTGAAAGTTTCTCAAGATTTGTCTGCTCCAACAATCCATGAGGAAGCTTTCATTTACCACAACGCCAAAATTCCTGTGGTTTTCACTTACTCATTGCTCCTCTCTCTACTATCAATTCCACTAATTCATTTAAATAAAACAATTTTAATCTTTCAAGTTGAAGGAACCCTCCCGAAGAACATACCATCTTTTTCCCCGTATATGCATTGAACCATAATTCAAGAATTCGTGAATGATGGCAACTTCTAGAATCATCATTGATCATCTCTTAATCTCAGATTCCACAACTGGAGTCCGAGGAGTTTTGGAGGGTAGAATTCAATTTCCTTCGGCAACTTCTCTAACATCCCGTTCAAGGACAATTCATAAAGGTAGGCATGGTGCGAGAAAGGCATGAGTCCAGGAAGTAATGTTTTGTTATGATGATCAATAGTAACATTCTTCTCTTCTCCCATTAATCGATCCAAGGCGATTTACCAATGTTTCGCCATGCCCTCCGCAATGACAAATTGAGGATTTCAAGAACGCTTAATTTAGGCAATAGACTAAAACTCCGTTTCAACACGAAGTGGAACATTTACTTAATTCAAACTCCGAATGGATCAATTTTCCTAAGCTAGCTCTCTAACCAACTTCCTCCCTTTAAAGCTAAAGTTTGAAGATTGCGAGTTGCTCCACACCTAAATAACCATTCACACACTTGTTTATCAGGATTGGCTTGAAATCTGTAATTCCAACACTCTAGATGTCTTAACTCTTCAAATCTAAATCGAATGAGGTATATTGCAATCATTCCCTCCTAAGTCAAGACTCTCAGATAATCCAATCCACCGATGGACGGCGGAAGCTCATATGACTTCAACCCTCTTATGCACAAGAATTTTAGGTGAATGAGTTGTCCGAGTATCCCGTGGGGGAGCACATGACCACCAACTTCCTTTTCTGATAAGTTTAAAACCGTAAGTAATTTAATATGTTCTTGTAAAGATCCCCAACTTTTTTCCCTATAGTTCCACTAAATGAAACCAAAGTTCACCAGAGCTAGACTATGCAAGCATTGAGAAATGTCATGGTTGATGAGATTTTGATGAATAAATGTCGACGAATACTAATAGGAATGGAAACTCATGTTTTCATAAAATCTTAAAAAATTTGCATCTTTAGCCTGTTTCACAGCAAGTTCTCGAAGGAGGTCATGCATGCGACAAGACTTCACTCTTCCATTTAGCCTTCGATCAGCCACTTGAATCAAACTTCTATGGATCAACTCGTGCATGTATTCCTCGGCAATGTCTTCGAGTCTTTCTTTTCCCCTTCTCTGAATAAAGCCCTCAGCCATCCACAATTTAATCAAGTCCCACAAGGCAATCTCGTAGTCTCGAATATCCCACAATAAAGAAAACAAGACTTCAAGTAGCAGCCATTGTAACTCAAAGCGAATTCTCATGCATGAGTCGTATCTTGATCCAGATGTGCCACTTATACTTGCAAGCACTTTCCCACGACATTGCTTTATCTTCTTTTGTCTGGGCCAGTTTATTTAACACCACGTATAGCAAGAGGCAAGCCTTGCATTTGCCACAATCTTCTTTCCCAGCCCACCCGTAGTTAGAGTAGGAGTTGTGCACCCGCCTCCCTCAAGTTTTTTCAGAAAGAGCGCTAACCCTAAATCGCCATTCATATGACGGAGTTCGGGATAAATTCTTCGAATAAGTGGCATGCAGAGTAATTCCTTTATTGCGAGTGGTGATCAACACTATGCTCCCATCCTTGGCCCGACTAGAAAATGTGGTTGAGGCGACTCCAAACTTCACCGTCCATACGCCATCCATGACTACCAAGTACTTCTCTCCCAAGGTATCCAAAAAGCTTCTCGCCAAGCTCATCCTCTCCCACTTTTTTTTCTTCATCACCGAGAGGCATCACTTGAAGGGCAATAGCTAGCAAAATTTCTTGCTCCTCGAACTCTTGAGACACATAAAACCCAAGCTTTACAACTGCAAGGTCCCTTTGGATGACATCCCTTTGATTATAAACATTCTGGCAAGAGTTGTCTTGCCTGCACCGCCCATCCCCACGTGATGGACACCACCGACCTCGTAGGACGTCTCTACCTTCATCATCAACATCTGCTTCACCTTTTAGCGCCATCAATAATCTTCCACCATCGCTCTTCAACAACTCGGGGCTCGCTTCTCCTTGTAGCGACACACCGATCGCAGCTGGATGAGCCGGAAGCTAAGTAGATCTTCAAGACCATACTTGGATATATTAGCCATAATCGCCTAATCTTCGGGTGATTTATATCCCCACACGATCGTCAAGCTCGGATGAAGGGTAGCTTGTCGACCATTCCCACACAAGTAGGTAGAAACTTGAGGTGTTGAGTCTTCGCCATGATGATCCATTTTGAGGATGAATTCACGATAACGATCCCCGCCTACGGGTTGCGTCAGAGTCGCATTCACCCACGCCGACTCTTTCTTCAGATACACGCTTTGAATCCACATCCCTCAGGAAGAGACCCATCAACTCCAAATTGCTCGCAGCTAGCCTTATCCGCCTCTACTTCCCCAAACACCAAAGCCTCCCCGCAAATCAAGTTGCTCAACTTCCCGCAAATAAGGTACGTGCTCTCTTCCATTTGTTAGCTACTTCCGAAAGAAGAAAACTCGATAAAAAGCGATCTTAACACGGGGTGGGAACTTCCCCGATGGTTGGAATATTTATTTAATTTAAAAGATAAGAAGAAAATCCCTTTCAAATATAGAATGATCATATTTAAAAAATCAACTAAGAATCAGGCGGTGGGGTTCGGTTCTATTTCGACAAATAGTCTGTAGATAGATATTCCCCATTTCCATCCACCCATTCAAAGACCTTTTCAAAATGACTTCCTCTTGAGGATGTATATATATATGATTCAAATTCCAATAAAAATTTATTTTGGACTAAATTCGCGAATCTAAAAATTATTGGCCATTAGACTTTCGTATACTTCAAAAAAAAAAAAGACTTATCAGGCTATTGAGTAGGCCACCATAAGGAGAAGGAAAGATATCGAAGAGATCCCATTATTCAATTATTGGAACCCCAAAAACTTGTTGATATTATTGAATAGGCTATGATATGAGGTGGAAAGATATATCTTAATTCTTAAATTTCAAATTGAATGAGGTATATTGCAAATAATTTTCAAACTCGTCTTTTAATGTCTTTATGCAAGTAAAAATATATTGGTAGAACTTTTACATGGAAAGAGGAAAGATAAAGTAGAACTCATATTCAATTATTGAATTGCAAAGACTCCTTATATATATATGATTGAATAGCTATGATATGAGGTGGGAAAGATATATAGGTAGTAGACCTGATATTCAATTATCGAATTAATGAGACTTGTTGATATTATTGAAATAGTTCATGATTATAATGATTATTTCTAAAGCTGTATCACATACAATTCTAAGAGTTTTGGGTCAAAATGAACTTATTATTTTTAAAAAATATTAATTATAGGTAACATCTAAAATAGCCTTTAGAAGCTGCATTTAGAAACTACGATTTTATTTTTAAATTAAAGCCATAGTTAGAAACTATGCCTTTTAAATTAAATTGAAAAAATAAAAAATAAAAATTTCAACATTTATCACAAAACAAAAGTTTGCAAAGTTTATTTTATAAAATGGGTTATTTTGAACCGAAACTCCAATTCTAAAGCAAAGTAAATGAGGGAAGATTATTGCACATTATTCTTAATATTTTATGGGGACCATGTCAATTGTCTTGTACAAGATAAGATTCCTTAGATTGTGTTTGATTCCAGAAATCATGGGAAAAATGTTTAAAAATGATTTTCTAGATCTTTAATAAAAACATTTATTCCAAACATTAGCTCAAGCAAGAAAGTTGATTTTGTCGTTTAAATCACTAATTTGTATCTATTTTTCATTTGTTTGCTCAATAAATGATTTTTAAAGAAAATTTAGATTTTATTTTATTTTTATATTGTTACCATCTTAACTGGCGTTGGTTACCGTCGCCTTATTAGCTCGATTTTTCGGCTGCCTTATTACGTAAGTGTATTCGCCATCGACTTACATGCATTTTCGTGGGCTGCTTTCATTGCCTCACTGCGACACTTTATTTGTATGGAGCTGATTCAAACAGATAAAACGGATTTGGATTAGTCGATGATAATAAATTATAGTCGCAGATGTTGAAGAATCAACCTGAGATGTAGATATTCTAATCACTATATTATCGTAAATTCTTATAGGCTTTATACCAATTTATTATACTATTAATCTTAATAGTGTTTCATCTTATATGATTTTAACTATTTGTATCTCGGGATTCGGGAGTATATTATGTTAATCAATAATATTATTTTCCTTTAAAAAAAAAATAAAAACATTAAAGAAAATACTACTTATGTGACGCCCAAAACTGGTGTCTCGTTGACTCAAATTCACAACCCGGGCGGACCCTACATGTCTCACTTCATGAGACACGTACATGTGTAAAATGGCCCAACATGGCCCGTACATCCATACAACCCAAATATATATTTTATACAAAAAGGGAGTTTATTTACAATTGTATTTAATTACAATTTATACAAACTGGGTCCTTTGCCCAGAATTTTACAAAAAAACAGAAAATACAAGATAAGGCCAACTTGGCCATTTCTTCGCCTCTAAGGCCCCGGATGAGTCCCATCCCCAAGTGTGTCTTCGGTACTTGAAAAAGTATTTCCCTCGACAGGGTGAGCAATGCCCAGTAGTGGAATTTCCCTACTTGGGTTACTCCCTACCTAAGTGCAATGTAATGGCACACCAAACATTCAACACATGCTAATATATCACTCATGCATATATTAACATAATTAATTCCATAAATCATGTTATTCAATTTACAAATAATAACATAAGATTAGGCTCATGGGCTATAGATAATCCGACATACCATCTGGAACCGCCTTAATAAAAATCATCGATCAACATGTTATTTTCGTACAATAACACAACATCACACAATAAATCACACAAACAAATCTCGCGGACCGCCCAAACCACCTGTGGATTTATCTCGCCGGTCCAAATCATGGAACCGAAATCATGGTCATCCAGCCTCAACAAATCCCTCCATTACAAGCGTTCCTTAAACAAAAAGTAAAGTAAGTAGGAGAAAACCCCACCTTTCGGAGTTTGTCGAACTCCCCAATCCGGTACCCACGCCGTAGTCCTGCCGTGGGGAGCAACTTTGCTTCTCGCTCGCCGGAGCCTCGCCGTCCGACCGCCGAAAATTCCTGTAGATAAGGTAGACCTTCTCTCTCAAAATCCCACACTTTCCCTCCTTCCGTCTCGTTCTTTCCCCCTCTCTTCCTCTCCCAATCCACTTGGTCAAGATTGGGACAAGAGAAAGTCTTCCCTAACGCCACATGTCACCCTATCGGGTCGAGAGGATTACACCTTATCCTCTTATCCAACCACTTGAGATTTCCCTCTAATGGCATGATGCCATGTGTCACATGTGAGCCCCACTTGAGCTCAATGTTTGACTCTCCCATAGCTTGACACGTGGCGCCTCTTGGGCCACCCAAAACGTGCCAAGTGTCCTACATCCCTCTCGGTGCCTCGAAAAACGTGAAATTCCGACTATCTCGGAATTCGACGAAATTCGACGTGGTACTAGATTCATAAAGACGACCTCGACCTACAATCTCGCTTCGTCATCCAGATCTTAAAAATTCCAGATTAATTCGAAATTACCATTTTATCCTTTCCTCAGAAATCCTGATTTTTCCTGTGGTCTCACAACTTAAAAACTTATATATTCCTATATTATTTAATCTTTATATTTATGGATTAAAATAAATAAAATTATTTTGAAGTAATAAATATAATAAAATTTATTTGATTACTTTTCCTCCCCTTTCTTTCTTTACATTTTTTCCTTTAAGAACCCAAATATAGCCTTAGGGATAAATGAAACGAAGAAAATTCCACCAATTCATTGAAGTAGTACTTGATTATTTGCTTACCGATAATTTCACTTGGTAACGGTTTTGACCTTTGGTGTATTTTGTCACAGATTATAATTAATTATATATATTCAACTAGTTTTTGGTCTTGATTTGGTTTCATATATATATGCATATATAATTATGAATTACGAGGTGGGAATTTATTTTAACACTTTGTTTTGCAATTTGAATGAAATCTTATGATATCAGATTTTACTCTTTTGATCAAAGGTTCGTTACAAAATAATGGAAATTTATATAATGATCCTTGTATAATCTATAAAATTAATAAAAAGAAAGTCTAGCTTGTATGGCTATTAACTCTACTTTCCCACAAATTTGTTGTGTAAGTCGACTCCATCTCTTGTTTGGCAAGAAGCGCCGTCCACATTAAGGATCCACCATCCAACGTTATTCGGGTCCATATCTAGTTAGGGTAGTTTTGTTAAAAAATCTATCAGTATCTGCCCCTTCAATGCCAAGTTTAGGTTTATACTAACATCTAATCTGGTGTTTGTTTTTTGACTTAATGTCAAAGTCGAATGCCAAACGGTTTATACCGACATCTAATTTAAGGGTGTTTGTTTTCGATTTTTAATGTCGAAGCTATTCAGCTTTCAGCATTAAGCTGTTTGTTTTTTAAAATTTTCACGACTTATTGCTAAAAAATTTTTAAAAAGTTCTAAATAGAAAAAGTGAAAATATTTGATTTTTTCTATTCAGAAAAAGTCATTTTTTATTAAAATGAAAAAAACTCTATCGTTGCCCAACAAAGAGAAGAGCTAGCAATACACACTACTATGGATGATAATGAGAGGGTTTGGGACGGGGCGGCCCCATCCCGACCTGGCCCGTTTATTTCTTTCAATTCTCAAACTTATCTCATTTAAAAATGAAACCGACGGGATTCGGGATATGAAAACTCCCAAACCCGCCCGCTTACATTTGATTTTTGTTTTTATTCTTTTATAGTTGCTTTTATTTTTATTATATTAAAATTAATATATTTCATAAAAATAAAAATATTATGAATTTTTATGTTCATTTATTAAAAAAACATTCTAATTATTATTATTTATATTAAAGTATAAAATAAAATAATAAAATTATTTTTAAAATATAATCTGCAAGCGGAGTAATAATAATTCGAACTCGTCCCGAACCCGGCCTTGATTGAGAAAATAAACTCAAATCAGCTTAAAACCCGACATAATTAAAACCAAACCCGTCCTATTAAGAGTAGAGTGGGGCAAGAACCCGAAATAATCTGTCCAATTGTCATCCCTACTCATTACCTAATGTTAAAAAATAAATAACTTAATACTTAATGCTATTAAGTACTATTCAGCATTAAGCTCAAAAAAAATTATATTCAATATTAAGTAAAAACAAACACCACCTAAATAATTCACAGACCAAAACTAATGAATTTGCTAATATTTTCTTTGAACATAATTATATATTTATATTTATTTTATTAAACAAATGAAATTCAAATCAAACTGGATTTCAGAGGATTGATTATTAATAAGTGTAATAGTTTTTAAAAATGATTTCAAATTTTTATGTCATTTTTTTTTTATATAAAAAAATTATGAAGATTATGTACCATTTATCTTGTGAATAGTTTTTTCTCGATAGTGGTTCGTATAACAAGGTTCACAGCTCCACCCGCCAAAGCCCAAGAAAAGAGGTCAGCCCATCAAAACATATCGAGGCCCCGTCCGCCGAACCCTTAAGGAGACATGCCCATTGGAGCATTTAGGCCTTCTCACAACATTCAAGCCTTATGTCACTCAGACACAGTGGGCCTAACTTCGATCGGGCCCAAAGACCACCCATGGGAAGTCTTCCTGACAGCACAAAAATAGAATAGCCTCTAAGAATATATTATTCAAGAGTTCAGCCAGTTCACACACAAGGAAAGAAAGACAATATTAGATTGCATCACCGGGATCCCCCACAAAGAAGGAAGATTATCCCAAGTAAATCGCTTCTTCTATATCCATTACCAAATCCGATATATCGATAATAACAAGAAATAATTTATCCAATGGGAACAAATCCTAATCACCATCCAATCAAGTTGAACATCTACTATAAATACAAGGCCACCCGATCGTGAAAGGCAACACAAAACATACGCCTAAATACTAAGCAATCTGCTGCACTCTCTTTCCTCGTAAAGAAACTAACTTAGGAGACTGAGGCTGCGCCACAGCGGGCCCGCCGAATCTCCCTTTCGCTCTTGTTTTTGCGAGGAGCGATACTGCACCTTTCATACAAATCAGCCTTGCAATGATCCTTAATTTCAGTTCAGCGACCTAGCATCCCATTGCCCAAATTTCACCGCAGTCTTTGATCCTCGTCTAACGAAGCCCACACGCTCCACTCCCGCCCAGCTTGAAAAGGCATCATCATTTTTCTTTTGAAATTTAAAAGGTCTTTTGAAATCATAAAGCACACGTTTATTTTTCATTTTTTGTTGGTTTGTGGTTTTCAATTTTGTAGGTTTTTCTTATTTAATATTGATAGGGTTTGAAAATAGGCGCGAAGGCCCACTCAACAAGCCCAAGGAAAAGGCAAGCCCGGTGAAACGACCGGGGCCCTAGCATTGGCCCAAAAAGGAAGTCTAGTTCGTTCGCCCCAAGAGCTGATAGCATGGACAATATGAAAAGCCCATGTCCTCTAAATCAAACCAAATCTCACCAGTAAGGGAAGCAGGATAATTCTCAATAACAACTTATCCTGTAAATCAAACCGAATCTCACCAATGAGGGAAGAAGGATAATTCTCATTAACTGCTCCCTCATTATCCCTTAATAAACCGATAGCGATAAAGGCAGAAAATACTCCATCCAATGGGAAAGAATCCTTACCACCATCCAATTGGGAAAGACATATACTATAAATATCAGGCCACCCCACCGGAGAAAGGTATGCAAAAAACATTCGCCCTCTAAATAGTCTATCTTTTCTCTCATGGAGGAACTGACTTAGGCATCGGAGCGGCCACGGGCGAAGCCCTCGCCGACCCTCCTTCTTTCTTGTTTTTGTAGAGGAGTCCCACACTCAGAGCCTGCGGATCGGCCCAGCAACAGTCCCAGTTCCGGCCCAACGACCCCAACACGCTCCAGCCTAGTTCCAATTGAAAAAGGCATGATATATTTATTTTTTAAGTGATTTTCATTTCATGATCAGTTTGTCTTGGAATGAGATGATTTATTGATGTTGAGTCTCAACTTCTTTTTCATTCATTAATTTTTAAAGTTAAATAATTTTTCATTATATTGTAAGTAAATAAATCAAACAATAAACTACAAAAAATCATGCCTAAAGATTTCATCAAAGGATAGAAGAAGATTGTTATATAAATTCCACTCTAAACAATCTATAAAACTAAATATGAATCAAGAAAAAATTAGAATTTCGCCTTGGTAATTCCACCTAAATATGAATCACCTAGTTTTTAGAAATTAAAATTTCCTTGGCATGAGTCTCCTATACTGATAGAGCATCACTTTTTTCACAGAATTTGTAAAAAAATCAAATTTATAAAAATTATGTTGAAACTAGACACCAAATTATTATGGAATATTAATACTAATATATTAACATGTATATTTTGTAACAAAAAAACATGCATTTTGTTTATATATAAATTAAAAATTGAATTCTAAACATTACCAGACAAATTTGTTAGGTGAAACCACATCATCAAAATTGTTTCCTAAAATAATTATATCCTCAAAGCATGACTGTTAAACTATAAGTCAAATTAATTAAAATATAATTTATCGATAATTTATCCATAATTGATTTATTTTCATGTGTAAATTAATCAAATATGATTTAAAGCAACAGTGGGCCATAAATACTGGGACTCCTCGCCTCGTCCCATCTTTAAGTCCCCCCATCTTTAAGTCATCTTACACATTCACGTGATGTGCATTATTAAATGTCAAAATAATAATAATAATAATAATAATAACTTTTTAATGCTACATTAATTCACATGGCAACTCCATTACAATAATCATATTACATTTACTAAGAAAAATTAAAACTTGTCTTTTGGAGCACCTGAACCGACAAGGTTGAGGTACAAATATTTACAAAATTAATTATTGCTTAATTTTTATTTTCATTTGAAAATAATTTGATATATTCGTAATATTCTAAAATATCAAGTATATGTTTCAAAAATATATAATTAACTTAGAATGGAGTTATGTGATTGGTTTTGTCCGTCCCTCATTGACTTAATAATTACTTACATCACTACAAATTCCTTTGGACCAAAAAAAAGAGAAATTTTATTCATTCAAACATAGAAATCAAAATACTAAAAATAGCATAGATGACACCGTATCAGAGTTAATAACAAGAAGAAACAGCTTAAAACCTACATAATTGGTAATCCTAAGATGCCTAGAATATTTAAAATTTCAGATCTAATGTAACATACTCACGAATATAGATTTGTTATGACTTCTCTATCCGATCGAAATAAAGGTTGAGATGTCCTAATCATCCTATACAAAAAATCAATGAATAACCACATGCTAAACAAGTCTACGAAAAAGACACAAAAATAAATGTGAAATCGAATTTAAAACTTAGATCGAGTGGAAGAAAACACTTTATTGAAAAGAAAATTCAAATTTGAGTGGACAAACAATGAAAAAATATGATTTCATGTAAAAATTGTCAGATTTAGTTGAATGAAATTAATGACATTCATCAATAATTCATTTGCTCGTAATTCTATGAATTTCAGTTATATGAAATGATTGATATTCAATGAATGAAATTAATGACATTCATTGAATAATTAATTTCGGAATTCTAAGGGTTTGGGAAGCCAAAAGGTTTGCTATTCCAAAAGGTCAAGTCTCTCCTTTATATAAAGGTCATTTAGGGTATTTACCTTAAGGAGGTCAATGAGGGTGCCCCAAAAGATCATCGGTCTCTGAGTTTTCCCTTCCCTTCGGCCCTTTGTCGATGATAGAGCAACATCATCACTACTGGAGTGGCGGCAGTGCTTTTGTCACCATTCGACACCCGCTTTATCCTCGGGAGACAGAATGCCTTTGGGAATCTCAAAGCGCCAATGGAGAAGGCGAATTTGTCTTAAGGAAATTGTGAATTTCATAAGACTCGGTTGTTTCTCCAACTTGTTATATTCTCCTTTCTTATTGATTTAATTTATTTTGGTTTTTCTTGAATAACCATTATTTTGTGTGCATTACGTGTATGTTGCTCGAATGTCCAAACAATTTGTTTTATGTGTTCCTGTACTTCTACAACAAGGAGACGTATTTCTTCTAACAATCTTAAGACAAATTT
This sequence comes from Tetrastigma voinierianum, assembly GCA_016808115.1. Taxonomy (NCBI): domain Eukaryota; kingdom Viridiplantae; phylum Streptophyta; class Magnoliopsida; order Vitales; family Vitaceae; genus Tetrastigma; species Tetrastigma voinierianum. Next base: position 107,640 of record JAEQBH010007832.1, on the reverse strand, counting down.
TGACTTCAACAGAAGTTGATTGGTTTGCTGTGGACATGGAAAAAACTCCTTTGGTCGTAAACAAACGATGGTATGTTACTATGGGGAAAACAAAAAAATGTATAAGCGTCAGATGGCAAAGTCCTTCTAACCGGATCCCGTACTCGCCAAGGTTCGAACTCGGTAAGGAATTGAGAGAGTGCAGGATTATATGTAATCGAATAGTGATGACTGGTCTCATCACCACCGTCCATTTTTCTGACGACAATGAACCAGCCCCGCAAAAAAAAACAAACAAGTATTTGGTTTGTTACTTGTGTGAGAAAAAAAACCCAAGTAGTTATGTGTTTACATTGGGAATTGCAACAGTCTCATGACAATTCTTAAAACAAATGGTTATTGCTAAATTCACAGTGGAATTTGAGTTTATAACATTAGAAAATTGTGGGGAAAAGGTTGAACGGTTACATTCAATTTTAAATGACATTTCCAGATGGTCAAAGCCTATGCCTCCAATACGCATATATTGTGATAATCAATATGCTATTAGTAGATCACAAAATAGTATGTACAATTGTAAGTCTAGACACATTCGTCGTAGACACAATACCATTAGATAACTACTCTTAACTGGGGTTATCTCTCTAGATTTTGTAAAATCTAAGGATACATTGCGATCCGCTAAATCCAAAGGGTTAAATGGAGATTTAGTTGAAAAGTCATTAAAGGGAATGAGACTAAAGCCCATAAAAAGAATAAGTCGATATGGTGGATACCTAACCTAGTTGACTTGAGATCCCAAGATCTAGGTTCAAAAGGGACAACTAAACTATAAAGACTTGGTTATATCACTGTGGGGATCTTCCTTGTCCATTCCTATGATGAAACAGTGATGCTCATACAAAGTAGGTTAAGCTATGCTTTTAATGATCTCTATGCATTGGAAAGAGTAACATGAGCTACTCTTAATTTAAGAGATCACCTATGTAAGAGTGAAGTGGGGCCGCTTCAAAAGGAATTGAATAGGGCACAATTCCTATTAAACTCTTATAGAACCAGGCGCATGTCCATGGCCAAACTGGACATAAAAGTGAGAACTGAAATGTGTTTGGAAGATTCCTGTGTGAGATATGTCATCGTCTACACAAATGGCAAAATAGTTCAAAGACATCGTGTCTACTGTTTAGCTAGTAGAGTAAACATATTTTCACAAGGGAAGGTTCAAAGGGTAACACCTACCTCTCCTATGCAAGTTTCAACCGTTGCTTCTATCACCATGTCTGTCTCGCCTTTAGTCATCAATTTCGTTCATGTGGGGAATTGTTGGATTTAGTGAATAAAATTAATGACATTCACTGAATAATTCATTGTTCAGAATTCTATGAATTTCAGTTATATGAAATGATTGATATTCAATGAATGAAATTAATGACATTCATTGAATAATTAATTTCGGAATTCTAAGGGTTTAGGAAGCCAAAAGGTTTGGCATTCCAAAAGGTCAAGTCTCTCCTTTATATAAAGGTTGTCGGGGTATTTGTCTTAAGGAGGTCATCGAGGGTGCCTCAAAAAGATCATCGAGTCTTGAGTTTTCCTTCCTTTCGTCCTTTTGTCGGTGATAGAGAAAACACATCATCAGTTCGCCGGAGTGGCGGCAAAGTGCTTTTGTCGACCATTCGACACCCGTTTTATCCTGGGAGACAGACGCCTGGGAATCTCAAAGCACCAACGGAGAAGGCGAATTTGTCTTAAGGAAATTGTGAATTTCACAAGACTCGGTTGTTTCTCCAACTTGTTATATTCTCCTCATTTCTTATTGATTTAATTTATTTTGGTTTTTCTTGAATAACCATTATTTTGCAGCATTATGTCTATGTTACTTGAAATGTCCAAACAATTGGTTTATAATGCTCCTGTGTTTCACAACAAGGACGTATTTCTTCTAACAAAAATGATAAAAAAAACTAACATAAATGAAAAGAAAAAGCAAACACTAAGATTTCCAAAAAAGATGAGAGAAAATTGACAAATGTGAATTTATTATTAAATTCACTACAAACACGATTCTAACTTCACTATTTATTTATTATTTTTAATTTAAGAAACATATTTCAGAATTTAAGGATCTTCGTTGGGTTAATATGGGAATTTATGTTTATTCTAACATCGACTTAATTCATCCCCTAACATGGATCTCATCGCCATCAAAGACTCAACAACCTCAAGTTCCTGTCCCCGTTTCTACTTGTGTGGGATTCATGACAAGCTTATCATTCATTCAATGAAGCTTGATACCACGTTAAGGATATATATGATCCAAATTCCAACATAAAATTTATTTTGGACTAAATTTACAATCTAAAATTATTGGCCATTAGACATTCATTGTGCTTTAGGGGGACAATGGCATAACTCATGTCTGAAGATGCCGTTAGAGTGAAGGGGGAATCATGATTACAATTGGTAAATACGATTTTAAGATTAATTTTTAAAATCGTAACTGATGAATACGGTTTTAAGGTTAATTTTTAAAATCATAGTTAATGAATACGATTTTAAAAAGTAAAAAAGAAAATAATTCATTTAAAGAATATTTAAAAAACTTATATGTATTTTTTTAAATGAATTATTTTAATATCAAACTCTGAACTCCCAAGACTTCTTGGGTATACTTCAAAAAAAAAAAGACTTATTGGGTATCATTGAGTAGGCCACCATATGAGAAGGAAAGATATATAAAGGAGATCCCATTATTCAATTATTGAACCCCAAAAACTTGTTGATATTATTGAATAGGCTATGATATGAGGTGGAAAGATATATCTTAATTTCTTCAATTTCAAAATTGAATGAGGTATATTGCAATAATTTTCGAACTTGGGTCTTTTTAATTGTCTTTTTATGCAAGTAAAAAAAATATATTGGTAGAACTTTACATGGAAAGAGGAAAGATAAAAGTAGAACTCATACTCAATTATTGAATTGCAAAGACTCCTTGGGTATATGATTGAATAAGCTATGATATGAGGTGGCATGGAAAGATATATAAAGTAGACCCCGTTATTCAATTATTGAATTACCGAGACTTGTTGATATTATTGAATACGTCATAATTATAATGATTTTTTTAAAGTTGTATCACATGCCAATTCTAAAAGTTTTGGGTCAAAATGAACTTATTATTTTAAAAAATATTGATTATAAGTAACATCTAAAATAGACTCTAGAAACCGCATTTAGAAACAGCAGTTTTATTTTTAAATTAAAATAGTAGTTATAAACTGATGATGCCTTTTTTCAACCTAATCACTGAGCGTGTAGGGGTCATTGGGTCGACCTAGATTGTCGGCGGGTCGGGATGCAAGCCTTTGACTTGTCCGGGCCGAGGTAGGATCGTCAACCGTTGATCCAAGCCTGACGTAGCGCCCTCCCGCAAAAACAAGGAAGAAGGGGTCGGTGAGGGTCGCCTGGTCGTCCGACGCTCTAAGCCGGCTTTCGAGAAAAGAGACTGCTTTAGGAGGGCCGGCGTTGCATGAGTATGCATCTTAGAGTGCGTACCTTTCACCGATGGGGTGACCTTGTATTTATAGTGAATGTTCTCCCAATTGTATGGCAATTAGGATTCATTCCCATTTGATGGGATATTTCTATTATAAATCAGATTCTGATTTGATATGTGATATAGAAAAGAGTAGTTTATTTTGGGATAATCTTCCTTCCTTTATTGGGATACGATTTGATGCTGATCTAATTTTGTCTTTCTTTCCTTATTGGTGAGATTTGGCTGGACTCGAGGAGTAATATATTATTAGGATCATTCCCATTTTTCAGACCTATGGAGTCTTCCCATTAGCGGCCTCGGGGCTGCTTCGATTGGACCTCTCTTCCGGGCTAGCCCTAAAAGGTCGGAATGTCGGCTTTAGAAAAGCCCGAGCGCCCTATCATAAACCTTTCCTTTGACCTCGAGCTTAGCAGCCTTCGTGGAGCCACAGAATGGCCTCTGGGCCCGGTGCGTAGTCGAGAGCCTTATTTTTTAAACCCTATCGCTATTCCCCAAAATTTACGCACGTAATGCGACGCGGTCGTAACTTTTCTCGTGACGTGCAATTTCCACGTGTCTGTTTAGGGCTGGATTAGTTAGGGTTTGGTCCCCGTCATTTGTCTTGTGATAATGATGACTCTTTGGTTTTCGCGCTTTATTTCTTCCATTCCTCTCGCTTCTTTTGCTTTTGCGAACATCCTCTATCTTGTGTGCCATTGTTCTGGGACCTTTTATTTGCCTTTAGCGAGTTCGGATTTCCTTTTCTTTTAGTCTTCTATCTGAGCCTTTTTGTGCAGAGTCTTTATCTGTCTTCCGTCCACCGTATTAGCTTCCTGTGATTCTCTTTTCGACGATAAGACGAGTTGTTTTGGGTTGACTGAATTTTGTTTTCCTTATCCAACTTCGTCATGGGTCCGACGCGTTCTTCCTCTCTGCATATCAATGGTGATTCTTCGGCTATTGATGGTTATAGACGAACTGGTGGTGCCTCCAACCGTTTGGTCAGTGTTCGGGACGCTCCTGAGGTGCCTCCTCCCTCGACAAGGCGTGGAAAGTGAACTCGATTAAATACCCCGGGGGTCCTCGAATATCTAAGATCCGCGCTCAAGATGTTTTGACCGTGGCCCTAGCAAGGCTCTGGCCCCTTCATATGGGGCCATCTTTGCCGGGGACGTTATCGCCCTCCCTTCTAAGGCTCGAGAGGGTCTCCCTCGACGCTAATTCTACGTGGTCTACGTGCCTGGGGATGGTGTGTCTTCAAGTGGCCTTCTCGATAACGGCTCCGCTTCTCCGCACCCCCATAAAGGGGTTTCAGCACTTCAATGTGTGTCCCGCTCAACTTGCGCCCAATGGTTGGGGTATTTTGGTTAGCCTGCTAGTTTTCTTAGGCAGGGACTCTATGTCCCCCAAAGATAGCCCCCGTTTCTTCACCTTTTAGCCCGAAGGAGACATCCGAGAGAGAGAGGGCTTTCTTTATTTTTCTAGGCGTTCGTGCCCTCCGCGATCTCCGATTCTCTCCTCCCAAGCCAGTCGTAGCGACGCTATTTTTCATCAAGTAATGTGAATCGGGAGTATGACCTCTCGACAAGGATGACACTCGGGCGTTCCAAGTGGCTCGACCACCCGAATCTTCATGAGTGTTTATTCCGCTGGGTCATAACTGTGGTCTCGTTTACGGGTCGCTCCCGACTCGCGGCCGCCTACATGCTTCCGTGTGCTCGCCGATCTCAGCGGTCGGGGCGACTGGCCGTGAGTGCTTGCGTTGGCTGAATGTGCTCCTCGTCCTTATGCTGAACTGATCAAGTCAGATGTTCCCGGTCCTTCGAGTTCGAGGTCCACTCGTTCTGCTGCTATGAGATCTTCACCTCATTCTAACATGAAAGTTCCCAAGGTCCTCTCGCCGTCAAACCCACTAGGGGGAACTCATGGCCCAATGAGATGGTGTCTCCCAAGCCCCTGAGTGGGGCCGAAAAATCTCTGACTCATGAGGAAAGACTGGTCGCTTTGGTCAAAGTTCCAAAGTCGGGGGCCCTCATCCTCTCCGTCCGTCGTGTTCGGGGAACCTGAGCGGAGCATCGCCCCGGGTTCAGCCCTATAGTTTTGAGTTCGAGGTCCCCACGCCTCCCGGGTCTGGGTCGTGTGGGTAGAAGGTCCTTCTCGGTGGGTCGTTGAGCAATCCATCGATGGTCGCGCCTATCACCTGGGCCTGAATTCGCAAGAAGGAAGCTAGGACGCTCTCTCAAAGGGTGGAAAGGCAAGGCTAACGAGCCTAATCCACAACCGGTGGTGACGAGGACTCCTTTAACGCCAACGCCGAACTTGGCACAGAGCTTTGCCGCTCATTCTCAAGGACTCTGACCTTAAGAAGCCGGGTCATGCCTGCACTCGCTGATGAGGCTCACCCCATCTCTCGTGGGGTCGCGCTCCGCAGTTTCGCACCTTGTCAGCGCCTGATTCCATCTTAGTTTGGTTTCGATCCCGCATCGATGTTGGATTCAAGGTCGGTGTGCGTGGCCACCATTCAAGGGTTTGGCCAGAAGGCCAATCAAACGCGGGCCACGTCAAAGCTACCGAGCATATAAGGCGAGGGTGGCTTCTTTCATCCCGAGCTGGCCGAAATGCTGGGCTCGTGCAACGTATGACCAGGAGGCGTGGAAGCTCAAACTGATTTGAAACATACCACTTGCCCGTGCTCTGCCGAGAAATACTTGAGCCACGAGGCCCTAACGCCGAGGGCTTGCTAGCCACGAAGCGCTGGAAGCTCTGATATCGAGGGTCGTGCAAAACGACTTGGAGGAGGCGAAGGACGGACTGCAGTCTGCCCAGTATGAACTCCAGGTGGTTAGGGATGAGCTTCTAACATCCCGAGGCGAGCTTCGTGAGTCTCGGGAAGAGCTGCGATCGATAAAAGACGATCTGCGTGATAAGACGACGCTGTTGGAAGAGGCTCGTCGCGAGGCTAACGAGGTAGTCACCGCTGGGACGCTCGACCGAGGAGCATTGCCATGGGATCTTCATCGCGAATTGCTTTGGTGGCTCGCAATGGTGATGAAGTTATTGGAAGACCGAGGGCTCAGCGCCTAATCAATGGATCTCTGGTGGCTCGCTAAGAAGGTCGTCAATGCCTATCCCAGCCAGGATTTCAATATCGACCTCCCCAGCGACGAGGAGGAGGAAGGGTCCTTCTATGCTGATTATCTTGGAGAACCCGTACCCCAACAGGTCCACTCTCCCTCACCTGGTCCCGCTTCTTCTTCTGATCTCCTACTGCCTTTATCTACCCGACGTCGACCTGGCACTTTTCTTTTTTTTTTTTTTTTATCAGCCCGAGATCCAAGACATATGTAACCTTTTTTCTTCAATGAACACACTATTTCATCTTACTTCTTTCGCCTCTGTTTGTGTTCTTCGCGATGTTCTGCTTGATTTGACTTTACTTCTTATCTGCATGGTCTGGATTAAGCGCCTGAGTTGTGATGTTGAGCTCCTTAACTTTGGCCCTGGCTAGCTCCTGAAGCCAAGCCTTACGGGGCTGAATAGCCCGAGCCGAAACTGTGGCCGCATGGCTCGTGGCCGAGTGGATGAGCTCGTCAAAGTGAGCTACAGGGCTCCGTCGGCTGAGTTGCCTAAGCTGAACTGGCTCCTTAGGGTGCCTAGCCTGTGTAGAATGGTTGAGCTCGTCAACGTGAGCTATCGGGCCTCATTTCGCTGAGTCGCCTCGGAAATGAACCGGGCTCCTTAGGCCGCGGCCTATGCCGAATGGCTGAGCTCGCCAATGTGACCTATCGGCTCCATCTAACTCCGCCCAGCTAACCGCTAGGATGGGCTCGCCGCACGTAACTCGCCAACTTAACCGCCGCAGCTCATCCATGTGAATCACGCGCAGCTCGTCCATGTGAATCGGCCGAGAGGGAGCTCGCCTGGCGTGGGGTCCGTCAACACGAACCGCCGGCGAGCTCACCCAGCGGAATCGCCGGGCGCAGCTCGGCCCCGTGAACCGCCGGGAGTGAGCTCGCCACCGAACAACCGAGAAGAGCCTGCCAAAGCCGAATCAAGCCGGGTGGGAGCCTGGCCCGCCGGGAAGAGCTCGCCAATGTGAATTGCTGAAAGAGTTTGTCGCAAACCGTTGAGAAGAGCTCGCCAAAGCTGAACGCTGGAGGGAGCTAGTCTCGCTTAAGAAGAGTTCGCGGAACGCGGAATCGTTGAGAAGAGCTCGTCAAAGCGAACTGTTGAGAGGAGCTCGTCTGCTGAGAAGAGCTCGTCAATGTGAATTGTTGAGAAGAGTTTGTCAAAGCAAACTGTTGAGAAGAGCTCGTCAAAGCGAACTGTTGAGGGGAGCTAGTCTGCTGAGCAGAGCTCGTCAATGTGAATAGCTGAGGAAGAGCTCGTCAAAGCGAACTATTGAGGGGAGCTCGTCTGTTGAGAAGAGCTCGTCAATGTGAACAACTGAGAAAACTCACAAAAGCAAACCGCTGAGAGCTCGATCGGGAAGAGCTCGTCAACGTGAACAACCGTGAGGAGCTAGTCTCGCCGAAGAGCTCGCTACCGTGAACTGCCAGCCTCGGCACTGCGGGTCGAGTGGCGATGTAGCCCTGTGAGCCGTCTCGACTCGTGTGAAGTGGACTCGTTTGTATAGATGAACTCGTCAAAGTTGAGTCGCCAGTTCGGCGCCAGGGTCGAAAGTGGCGACAGCCCGAATGACCGACTCGCAGCGCGACCGTCCAGAGCAGACACTCGTCGCGGAGTCGTCGGAAACCGGCGCCAGGCGGCCGGAGTTTACACAAATCTCCAGCCTGATTCCACCTCAAGATCCGTCCAGCAGATGAACTCATTGGCGAGTCGTCGCGGCTTGGTCATAGCGGTCAGTATTGGCGGCTCCAGTCGATCCACCGTAGAGCGGATCCGCCCAGGCAAGACTTGAACTATCAAAGCGAGCCGCCGTCCCGCTGCAATGGGTCATATTTTATCGCCTGAGAGTTTCTCCAACTGATCCCACTCCCAATAATGTGATCCATCCCAGCAGAGCAGACTTTAACCCCAGCCAGCCAGCCGCCAATCCGCGCACTCGGGCCTGGGATCCTCAAACATGTTGTAGTCGTTTGAACGCCTTGATAGATGAGCTATGTGGAGCTCAACTGTGGTGGATTTTACCAGCATATCATCTATATATACTTCCATAGTGGTGCCTATCTGCTTTTGGAACATCCGATTTACTAACCTCTGATACGTGGCTCAAGGTTTCGAAGTCTCGAACAAAGATCACACGATAACAATAGGTTCCCTGTGCTGTGACGAACGACGTCTTTTCTTGATCGTCTCAGTATACCGACCGTCAGGAATGGTAAGGCATCCATAAAGCTGTAGTTCATGTCCAAAGAAGCAGATCTACGATGAGGTCATTCGCAAGTAAAAGGAAACCGCTCTTTCGCATGCTTGTTGATGTCCATGAAGTCGGCGCAGTCGCTAATTTGCCGCTGGCTTTGACAGTACTACATTGGCTAGCCACTGGCTGATTTAACTGATCGCTCCTGCCGGAGGGAGTTTGTCAATTTCCCTCGTTGATGGCTTTGCCTTTCGTGCTAAGCTCTCCTCTTGCTTGATTGGCTTGAAGGATGGGCTGACGTTCAGCCTGTGAGTGATTACTGTAGGATCGATTCCTCCCATATCTGCCTGCTTCCATGCGAAGACGTCTTTGTTTTGTTTTAAAAAATGGATAAGGGGGTTTCTGAGGTCTTTCGATAACTTGGATCCGATATAGGCGAGGTGTTCCGGGTCGTCATCCAATAATACGGGTTCCGCTTCATGGCTCAGTTCGGTGATCACCGCACGCATGTCGAGCTCATCCGTGTATATGTTGTCAAACGCCGTTTCATGGATCGCCGAGTAGCATTCCCCGGCCACTCGCCGGGTCTCCTCGAATCCATTCCCACTCGCGCATAGCGTGGGGAACTTGATCACTGGCAGAAGTGGAGGGGATGGCTTTTATTGCATTGAGGGAGGGTCTGCCCAGCAATATGTTGTAAGGCAGGCGCCTACGACTTGCGGAATCTTGTTGTGGTCGTCACTTGACATGGAGGATCTCCCAAGGTGAGTACCACTGTATCGAGTCTGTAGGTAATACCTTCCTAGAGAATCCCCTTCAAGTAGACAGCGTTTGATCGCTCCAGCCTCCCTCCCGATTTCATTTTATCAAGGTCGACGCTAAGATGATGTGGCGCTGAACTTCCGTTGTCAATTAGGACCCAACGGTCTTACATACCACCGCGAACTACCAAGTGGATCGCCGCGAGGGTGCTGCACTCCTTCCGTGATCTCGAAGCAGAATGTTGGGATCGACATGTCGAGTCGCGGTGAGTTTGATAACGCTTGTATTTCATTCTCCGTCGCCTCGATGCCGCGAGGTGGGCCTTCCGTGGCCAGCTGACTCCCTTCCCGCAAACCTCCCGAGATGCTGACCCTTGATTTCACCAAGGGGTTGCCGCGCTGAGTCGCCACCGCGAGGTGGTGGCTGGCTTCGAGACGAGTCCGGCTCCGAGCTTGATTCTCGAGCCCGACTTTCAAAGTGGGATATGAAGCTCTGAGGTATCCGCTGGCCATATTAAGTACTCTATTTCTCTCTTGTGTTGTATGCAGTCATCCGTGCGGTGTCCGTAGTCTCTATGGAACTCGCAATATTTGGAGTTGTCTCTTATCGCGGGGTCGGACTTATTTGAGTCGCCATCTCAGAACCGCTCGCTTTCAGATTTCGCGCAGACTGATATCGAGGGCCGCTGGGGGGTGAAGCGTCGCTTAATAACGCCGCTGCCTCTGACGGCGATGGACCCAAACAATCTCTAAGGCTACCACGCTTTCTTCGGGACCGCTTCTCCATTCTTCTTGAGACGCTTTCACGCCGCCTTGCTGGGGGCTTCGCCCCGCTGTCATTCGTCCCGCGGCGGTGGAGGAGCCTTTTGGATACGGCGGCTTCCTCACCGCTAATATACTCATTTGCGAGCACCTCACGCATGCTTGCTCGGGATTCGAGATGGAAACATCAAGCCTTTCGACTGAACCCCTAAGCCGGTAATGAATGCAGTGATTTCTCGTCGGGTATGTCTACTTTTAGAGACTCCTGCGATTGAACCTTTGGACATAAGACCGTGCTTTTGAGAGCCCCGCTTGATGGTCGGGCTAGGTGATAACTCTATTTATAATGGGCCATGACCCCAATGAAGTGAGACACGAACGAGATAGATAGCTCTCTGAATGAGGAGATTGATGACGGGGGAAGTCTATTGAACCAGGCCAAGGCCGGGCCCTTCAGGGTGATGGCGAAAGCTCGCGATCGTACCGCATCTTGATAACGGCGCAAACTCCATTTGCTTTGTAAGTAAGCCGAGATGGTCGACGGATCCCCTCGTGCCGTCGAACGATTCCACCCGGCATTCTCGAACTCTGGTCAGAGGGGGAAGTGAGCACCCTACTGTAGAGCGACTGCTTTGCTATACCAAAGTATCTATAGTGTCAGGGGCACGTCCCCTTACTACCTCCCTTACGGCCGAGCCTCGGCTTGGAGGCTCCTAAACCTCCGTTCCCACAGACTGTCCCCGCCCAGCCGAGGGTGGCGTGGTTCTTCGTTCCCGACGTGCTCTCCAAATGTTACATGATCATGCCCTCCTCCGTGGGCTAGGTGGTCTGCAGGTCCCTGCTCCAGGATTCTACTTCCCGCTCAGCCCATAAACACCTATGTTAAAGCCACTCTTCAGGGGGAAACATCATGAGCTTCCCGAGTTGTCGCGCCCCGGCAATGCTGACCGTCCGTGAGTTGCTCTAACTTTGTCGATGTTGATTGGTGAGCGAGTGCCTCCACCTCATGCGCTGGGCCTGCATTGTTTCTAACACGAGGCCTACCGCTTGCGCGGTCTCTAAGTGGGTCTGCATCCTGAGGATTAGTACGCCCCGCCAGGTTCCGTGTCGATACCATCGCGAATCGAGTAATCATTATATTTATAAAGGAACCGCTGCTCCTACGCCGCATCTGCCAACCGATGATGCCTTTTCAACCTGAATCGGCCGTGGAGCGTGGGGGCCGCTGGGCCGGACCTGGATTGGTCGGGGCGGTATCGGGATGTGCCTGATTGTCGGGCCGAGGTGATCGTCGCACCGTTGATCTCGCGTTCTTAGACGTAGCGCTCCTCCGTAAAACAAGGAAGAAGGGTGGTCGGCGAGGCTTCACTCGCGGGCCGCCCGATGCCCCAAGCCGCTCTTTCCGAGAGAAAAGAGAGATCGCTTAGAGGGCGAAGTGTCACTGCATGTGAGTACAAGGTCTTAGAGTGCGCACTTTCAATCGATGGGGTGACCTTGTATTTATAGTGGATGTTTTCCCAATTGTATGGCAATTAGGATTCATTCCCATTTGATGGGATATTTCTTACTATAGTCCGTATCGGATTTGATATAGGATATAGAAATAGTAGTTTATTTGGGATAATCTTCCTTCCTTATTGGGGGATACGATTTGATGCTGATCTAATTTTGTCTTTCTTTCCTTATTGGTGAGATTTGGCTGGACTTGAGGAGTAATATATTATTAGTAATTATTCTATTGCACTGCTGAGTCTTCTCCCATAAGTGGCCTTGTAGCTGCTCTGACGAATTCCCTCTTCCTGCCAACCCTAAAAGGTCGGAATGCTGGCTTTAGAAAAGCCCGAGTGCCCCCATCAAGCAACCTTCCTTGCACTGAGCTTAGCAGCCTTCGTGCTTCAATACCGCTTTCGGCTCAGCTTGAGAGCCTTATTTTTAATCTGACATCACATAGAATCTGAGGGATTCTTTAGAATAAAATTGTAGGAAACAAAAGTTTGCAAAGTTGGAATTAATTTTTTTTATATATAAAATGGGTTATTTTGAACCCAAACTCCAATTCTAAAGCAAAGTAAAGGAGGGAAGATTAACACATTATTCTGTAGTATTTCTTATAGGTCCCTGAAATCACGGGGAAAAGAAAAAATGTTTAAAAATGATTTTCTTTTAGTTCTTAATAAAAACATTTGCTAGTATTCCAAACATTAGTCTAGCCATGTTGAATTTTGTCATTTAAAAATCAAGAATTTGCATCTATTTCTTTCTTCTTTTTTTTGTAAGACCCGAGAAATTTCAATTTCTGAAATAAGGGCAAAATCGTAATTCGACACAACATTGTAAATTTCCTGCTAAACTTAATTAATTCTCTAGGTCTCGATGACGAAACGGATTGTACCGTTTGGAATCGCCTCACGAAATCTAGCTGGCACGCAAAATTTCATAATTTTCTCCGAGACACTGAAGTCGACATCAAGCCGAGGCATCGTGGGTTCTAAAGGTCAGAACCGATTTTACGCGACGAAAGGCACAGATAGCATGTACTCATGTACCATAAGTGGTATGAGTAGAGAAATAATGAAAATTGACGACCGACGTAGTGCCGAATATCAAATCTGGTAAAAGAGGGACATAATGAGCATTATAGAATTTGATTTTAAGTCACTAAAAGCCAAATTAGCAAATAGTGACTTGTCTTCTAAATGAACTACAAAAAAACGTAATTCACTTTTGATGCAAGGAGCTTGGGTTCGGTAGGTTTTTGCAGTAGAATGAAAGGCTTTAATAATAGTAAGATCCGACCGTCGGCGGTCTTCGATACAAGAAGGCGAACTGCTCTACGCGGAGAGGGTTTCGCGTGGGTACCAGATTTATGGAGTTTCCTCAAACTCCAAGAGGTAGGATTTTCTCCCTACTTGGGTTTTATTCCCATTTTAAATGTTTTACTAATGTTTCGGTGGAATGAGGTCGTGAGGGGCCGTTTGATCGGTCCCAAACCTTGGGACCGAATTGATGGGAATTTTTGGAAACCAAAATGTTGAGCCGTAAATGGGTATGGACTGTTTGGGTATAAATTGTGTTGATTTGTGTATTGAATGGTTGCTTGGTATGCATTGGGCCGGGAATGGCCGTGGATTGCAGGTTCACAAGGTGAACCGTTGATTTGTGATTTTTCAGGAATAGTAACCGAGGGTTTCACTATTCCCGAAACAGTGTTCTAAAATTATATTTTTGTGAAATTATGTGTTTGGTTAAGTAATTAACTGAATTGTTTGTGTTTGAACATTAGCCCGAGTGAGCTAATTTTGGTGTTTGAAATGATAACTACATACATGATTGTGTGATTTTAATTAGAGAGTATATTCGTGTTTATATATTTGCATGTGATTAGACTGTATTGGAATTGGCATACATGCATTCCATATGCACTGGAACATCCTAGGACTATAGGAGTTAGTGCATGGTATAAGTCTAGAGAAGACGGTTCGGAGGGTAGTCTAAAAATGTTAATCATCGGAGGGTAGTCCACAAACTAGAAATATCAATTGTCGGAGCGACCCAATTGATATTCATCGGAGGGTAGTCCACAAACTAGAAATATCAATTGTCGGAGCGACCCAATTGATATTCATCGGAGGGTAGTCCACAAACAATTGATATATCAATCGTCGGAGCGGCCCAATTGATATATATACATCGGAGGGTTGTCCACTATTAAAACTAATATTCTCATACGAGGCTTAGGCGAGTGTGAGAGAGCCTGAGGAATTCTGGATCCGAGTTATCATGTAGACATTCAAGCAGGGACTGGCGCATTTGCTTGAATGTGTGTTTAAATTGGAACATTGCACTGCACTTAGGTGGTGAGTAGCCCACTTATGGCGATTCTCCTACTGAGCTTTAGCTCACTCCCGTCATGGATCCCCTTTTACAGTAATGTGGAGCTGCATAGGGACATTCGCCCAAGAGGTTGAGTCTTGGAAGAAAGCTCATGTGGCTTTGATGATTGTGCATGTATTAGAACCCTTAAGTTTTCTAGTGTATATGTATTGTTTAAGAGTAAAATATTAACTTTTGTAACTATTGGGTATATAGTTGGTTTCATAGTTTACATGTACATTGAGTACTGCTTAGGCCCAAGTGGCCGTATTGGATATATATTGTATATATTAGGACTGCTTGGGACAGTATATGCAGGCATTATTTTGGGTAGAGCTCCTGCACAAAGCGAGACTCTTCCTATTTTCTAAAGTGGCGGTAACCCGACATCCACCGGAATTCAGCGGGCTGATCGTAGTCAACTGACCCTGGTTTTGGGGCTACATTTTTTGCTCAATAAAATGTTTTTTCCACGAAAATTTAGGATTTTATTTTATTTTATATTGTTAAATGCCCTTAATTCGACGCTTGGTTTATTATCGCCTTTATCATTGCCTCGATTTATCATCATTCTATCAGTAGAAAGTGTGTTCGTCATCGATTTTTTACGACGCGGTGTTGTTCGTTGTCTTATTGCGACACTTTATTTTCGTGGGGATGATTCAAACAGGCAAGACGGATTTAATTAGTCAAAGATATCAAATTATGGTCGTCAGTATGTTGAAGAACTAGAGACGTAGATATTCTAATCACTATATTATCAAATTTATAGCTTTATACCGATTTATTATGCTATTAATCTGAATATTGTTTCATCATGTATGATTTTTAGCTATTTGTATCTCGGATCTATGATCTATTGCAAGTTTGAATCAATAATATTATTTTTCCTTTAAAAAAATAAATAAAAATTAAAAAGAACATTAAAAAATAATTACTTAAAACTTATATATTCCTATATTATTTAATCTTATTTATGGATTAAACTAAACAAAATTATTTTGAAGTAATAAATAATAAAATTGATTTGAAATATCAAATTAAAATAATATATGGAATTTAGTTCTATTTTTATTTTCCTTTTTCTTTCCTTTCACTTTTCCTCCCCGTTTTCTTTTCCTTACATTTTTTCCTCAAGAACTAAACATAGCCTTAGGGATAAATGGAAACCAAGAAAATTCCAACTTAAAATGTGTATTAGATCATTAAAGTAGAAAATTGATTATTTGCTTTTACTGATAATTTTACTTGGTAATGGTTTTGGACCTTTTGGTGTATTTTGTTGTGGCATTATACTATATATAATTATGAATTGCATAGGGTGGAATTTATTTAATACTTGCAATTTTGAAGAAATTTTTATGATATTTCTATATTTTATTGTTTGACTAGGCTCTGGTTACAAAATATAGAAAATTTATATGATGATCCTGCGTATAATCTATACAAATTAATAAACCGGTTGAGACTCAATATCAATGAATCATCTCATTTCAAGACAAACCGATCATGAAATGAAATCACTTCAAAATTTCAAATAAATACATTAAATGAGAAAATATACAAATTTGAAAACAACAAACAAACAGAGACGAAAAATAAATATTAAGAAGAAAATTTAAAAAAAAAACAAACAAACAAACATAGTTCAGGAGGAAACCATGAAACATGGGGTTCAACTCCGATGGTGAATGCAAATGCAAATTCCAGAAGATGATGAAATCAATCAAAGTGTAATTAGGCAGCTAAGCTATCACATGATTTTACGGAGCTTATCCCAATCTTCTCCCCCGGCCTCTTCAATCTCTTCAATTAATTCGCGGCATGATGACCCTTCCAGTGAAAGTTTCTCAAGACTTGTCAGTTGCAACAATCCATGAGGAAGCTTTTTCATTTTATCACAATAATAAATTTCCAGGGTTTTCAGACTACTCATTGCTCCTCTCTCTACCATCAGTTCCTCTAATTCATCTAACTCAAATAATTTTAAACTTTTAAGTTGAAGGAACCCTCCCGAAGAACATACCATCTGTTTCCCCGTATATGCATCGTACTACATTCAAGAATTCGCACGATGAAAACTTCTGTGGATCATTGGATTATCTCTAATTTGCATCTCCACAAATGGAGTCCAAAGAGTTTTGGAGGGTAGAATTCAATTTCCTCCGGCAACTTCTTTAACTTCCCTTCCAAGATTAGTTCATAAAGGTAGGCATGGTGCGAGAAAGGCATGAGTCCAGGAAGTAATGTTTTGTTATGATGATCAATAGTAACATTCTTCTTCTCCCACACTGATTCAAGGCGATTTACCAATGTTTTCTTTGTATGCCCCTTCGTAAATGACAAATCGAGGATTTCAAGAACAGTTAATTTAGCAATAGACTTGAAAAACTCCGTCTTCAAATACGAAATGGAACAATTACTTAATTTCAAACTCCTTAGCGGGGTCAATTTCCTAAGCCATCTCCCTCTAACCAACTTCCCCCCTTTAAAGTTAAAGTTTAGAAGGTTAGGAGTCGCTTCCACGCCCAAACAACCATCTTCACACTTGTTTATTTGGGATTACTTAAACTCTTGCTATAAGGACACCTTAGATGTCTTAACTCTTCCATTTCCAAATTGAACAGGTGTATATTGCAATTATCCCCTTCTAAGCAAGACTCTACGATTTAACCACCCATCGATCAATGATGGAAGCTTTACACTTCTAAATCCCTTTATGCTCAAGAATTTTAGTAGGAATGAGTTGTCCCTACATCTCGTGGGAACACATGACCACCAACTCCCTTCTAAGTTCAAACTCGTAAGTAATTTAATATGCTCTTGTAAAGATCCCCAACTTTTTTTCCTATAGTGGATTCACTAAATGAAACCAAAGATCTTAGTCGTGAGCTAGAATTATGCAAGCATTGAGAAATGTCATTGTTGATGATTTGATAATGCATTGTCGACGAATACTAATAGGGAATGTGGAATCCATGTTTCTATGTACCTCAAAAATGTGCATCCTTAGCCTCCAACAGTTAGTCTCGAAGGAGGCCATGCATGACAAGACTTCACTCTTCCATCTACCCTTCGATCAACCACTAATCAAACTTCTATGGATCAACTCGTGGCATGTAGTCCCCAAGAATGTCTTCAAGTCTTTTTCCCCTCTTCTCCGTATAAAGCCTTCAGCCACCCACACTTTAATCAAATGCTACAGGCCAATCTCGTAGTGCCCTAGGAATATCCCACAATAAAGAAAACAAGACTTCGCATTGTGTGGCAAGTCATTGTAATTCAAAGCCGAATTCCCATGCACGATCTGGTATCTTTGATCCAGATGCCACTCTATACTTGCAAACACTTTCTCCCACGATTTCTTTGTCTTCTCTTTTGTCGACAATAAGCCGCCTAACACCACGATATCAAGAGGCAAGCCTTTGCATTTTGTCACAATCTTCTGGCAGCCTCTTTATCTAAGAACCCGTACTGTGAGTAGGAGTTGTAGTTCCAAACATCTTAAAAGCTTTTGAGAAAGAGTTGCCAACTCTCATCCTCATTCATAAGACGGAGTTCGTAGATAAATGCTTCTGAATAAGTGGCATGCAGAGCAATTTCTTTATTGCGAGTGGTGATCAACACTTTGCTCCCTTCCTTAGCCTCCTCCGGAAAATATAATCGCAAGCGATTCCAAACTTGAGTGCTCCATACATCATCCATGACTACTAAGTACTTCTTCTCCCTAAGGTATCCACAAAGCTTCTTGCCAAGCTCATCCTCTCCCATCTCTTTTTTTTCTTCATCACTGAGAGACATCACTGAAGGGCAATAGCTAGCAAAATTTCTCTTGCTCAACTCTTGAGACACATAAAACCCAAGCTTTACAATCAAGTCTCCCCGGACTTTCGATTATAAACATTCGTAAGAGTTGTCTTGCCTGCATCGCCCATCCCCACGATGGACACCACTGATCTCAGAGGACGCTCTACTTTCATCATCAACATCCGCCCACCTTTTAGCACCATCATCAATAATCTCCACTACATCGCTCTCTTCAACAACCGGGGCTCGCTTCCAGCGGCACAACCACTCGCCATGGAGGAGCCGGAAGCAAGAGCTTCAAGACCATACTTGGATCTATTAGCCATAACGCCCACCTCATCGCATTGATATCCTTAACACGACCGGGCCAAGCCTCGTTGTTGAAGGGTAGCTTGTCGACCATTCCTGCACACAAGTAGGTAGGAACTGAGGGTGCTGAGTCTTCGCCAAGAATGATCCATGTTGAGAATGAATTCATCGATGACATCCTCAAAGATCATGTGTTGGCAAGCCGTATCCGATTCACTCCACGCCTTGACTCTTTCGTCAGATATACGCCTTTGAACTGTATCCTCGTGAAGAGACATCCACTCCAGTTTGCTCCGCAGCAAATTTATCCGGGCCTTCTATCCCAATACCGAAGCCTCCCCGCGAAAAATCAAGTTGCTCAACTTCTCCGCAAAGAAGGTAACAGTGCCTTCTGCCAATTTTGAAACAACTGTTCTTCCTCTTCTGATGATGCTAACAAGAGGCAAAGGAAACCCTTTATTTTTCACCAAAAATAAGGGAAGATGATTTGTTTTGAGTACTCCACGATCAGGAATTCTTCTTCTTTTAAAAGGATGAAGAAGTGAGAGTCTTCCTTTACTCATTCTTTCTTTGATGCCAGAGTTCCATTGTTTTCCTCAAAATGAAGCATTGGCACAAGTTCCTATCCTTTTCTTTATTCATTCCCACAGAATCACTAATGGGGTCATGTTCTTCGTCTAACTTTGGCAAGGTGAATTAGGTAAATCAAGATATTAATGTTTTGATTCATATACTTTGTAAACATTTGAAGTAAATGTGAATGAATAGAATCAAATTAGGCTCCGTTTGAAACCTGAAAAGTAATAGGGAAAAGAAAAAAATATTAAGAAAAATGATTTTATCGTGTTTGGTTCTATAGTAAAAAAAAATATAAAAAAATCAAATATAATCAAAATTTAACTTATTTTTAAATTTCTTAGTCCTTATATAATAGAGAAAAACAAATAAAACGAGTTTGAATAAAACATATATAATTAATTTATTAAGTTTAAACATATTTCATATTTTCCTCCAATTTTTTTTTCTTTCACTTTTCCTCACTATTTTCTTTTCTTAATATTTTTCGGGTCTCAAATAAAGCCTTAATGAAATGATCTTTCAAGCAAAACCCCTGACTCTTATTCCTTCCTTGCTCTGAAACTCCCTTTCCTTTACCAAATCCATGTTAGCATTTTCCTTTTTCTTTTCTTTCATTCAAAGCAATGGATTTCCTATATTCCTTCCATTAATTTTATTTCTAAGTTGAAGAATCGTAATAGCTCTTTTGTCTCTACCGACTATTGATTCTTGTTTTCTCCGCTCCAACTAAATTTCACAAGTCCAACTATCGAAATAAATTTTCAGAAATGAAAATCAAAGGAAATATAATGAATTCGTCGTATGGGAGGGATAAGGCATATAAATGCCCTACATCTTATTAAATGTCTAATTTGGTCCTTAAATTTTTTAGGTATGATATTGCCACTAATCTGGTTTCATAGCCCAAATCTATGTTGCTTGGACAATTGCTGTGTGTAGGATATAATGATATTTAAATATATATATATATATATATATATATATATATATATATATATATATATATATATATATATATATATATATATATATATATATATATATATATATATATGTGTGTGTGTGTGTGTGTGTGTGTGTGTGTGTGTGTGTGTGTGTGTGTGTGTGTGTTTTAGATAATGACATTATCTAAATATATATAATGTTTTAAAATATATTTATTATATATTTAGATAATGTTTAGATTTTTTTTAAAATATATTTATTATATATGTCTAGATTAGTTATTATCCATATATTTGAAACCTATTATTTTTTTATTTGGCTTCTATGGCATATCCTAATGTATTCCTGGGGACTTAATCGTGTTTGTATCATGTCTGATAGTGGTGTTTCAAAGGATTTTGAAGAATGAGCATCACAAGCCCAAATATATTCCTACCATCAACAGAGTGAATATGTTAACAAACGAGACGTCTAATACCGCTAACATGTCAACCACACATGGCATAATTAGTTGACGTGGACGCCCATATGTGGGTGACACGTCAGTGACGTTAGATACGCATTTGCCCATATGTTCACTCCATTGACGATAGGAACATATTATAGCTAGGAACAAACATTAAAGGCAGTATTAGACCCAAATGCTGCCCGAGAATGTGGATCTTAAGTATCCCAAGAATGTGGATCGCTTGATTTCGAGCCTAGACCTCCAATGGCGTGATCTTCCCGTCGTAACTCACAGTTTAAATAGCACCTGAAATGCATTGAGTCTATGAGATGGTGTTACCAAATCACTAGGAAGAAGGTCTAAAAAGAGACCAGGAAAATGTGCATAAATGTCCCTTGACTTATGGTCAGTCGTATGTCCAATTTAGGCCCTGAGGTTTTTTTTCGCTCCACAGATGCCTCCGACATTTAGTGTCGTAGGCTCATTGATGCCCCTATCTTCACGGACTTGCACAAATGGACAAATGGACATTTAAACGTGTTGCCACATGGAAGTTCCCGTCTGTCCATCTGTGTAAGATCGTGACGACAAGGGCATGGATGAGTTACGACACTAAAGTCAAGGGCACTTGTGGACCGGAAAAAAACTTAGGGATAAAATTAGACATTGAGCTATAAGTCAAGGGCATTAATGCACCTTATCCCTAAAAACGCATGTCCAAGAAAAGGAAAATACATTTCACTCTATAATTGAAGTATACCATGGGCTGTGAAGTTTCATTTTGGAAAAGATAGGAAGTATGAATTGTCAAGGGAGGGACAAGCTACCAATTTGAAAATAATTGTACATATATCACTAAAAATTGGATTTACATGATTTTTTTTTTATAAGTAAAAAAAGATTCGAGCCGTTTGGCCCAACTTGGATTTACCTAATTTACTTCACCCTCTAAAAAAATAATCGCATACCAGACAATATCCTATTCTAACTAGCGAATGTACTACTATAGCTAGTATATTTACTAGTTATGAGTACATTTTACGAAGTTATGTTCAGGGATATTCACTAATTTACCATTATATTTTAGGAGTAGCATGAACCATGTAAATCAAACTCTTGGTGATGTATATACAATTATTTTCAAATTAGTAGACCGATACATACTTTTCCCAACTGGTTTATAATAATACCTATGAATGTGGTTACCTTGAGTTGATAGTGGCTATTCACTCCACCTGGGCTTTGTGGAAGCATCAAAGGAGTAAACTTCACGCAGATCTTCTGCCAAACTACGCCCACCCAACAACAGTAAACTTTCTTTCCTGTGAACTTCAAACTTACATTCCTTTCCTCTTCAAGTCGCGAGGCTAAAGCTCTTAATCAGCTTCCAAGACCTTCTCTCTCTCTTGTCGGTAGGGATCCAACACATAAGAACAAACCCGCTCAAACTTGTCTCCCAGCGATAAACTGTGGTTCATCCAATTTATGCTTTTGACGATAAGCATGCCACTCTTCACTCCTCACCAAGTCTCTCCATCTCTTAAAAAAACATATGAGGAGTGCATGGTACTTCCGAGGAACCCTTGCCAAGCAAATAAGAGCGATGTCGTCTAGAAGCCCACATATCAATGGTGATTGAGCTTGTTCTATTTGGCTGATACCCTCAAATGGATTTTCCAAAAGTTCCATTGCATTGATTTCCTATATAATACACAAAAGAATTCAACAATTTGTAGACCTGCAGGAATTATCGAATAGTTTTTCTCCCAAGACATTTTCTTTTCTTGATTCAAGAAAAACAGAACACTGCGTTCTTGTTGTGACATGTGGCTCATACTGAGGCTAAAAGGGTGGGGCAAACGCCCAAATGGAACAGAGCAAAGGCATTTGTCTTTCATGCATATCCTCTTATCAAATCTCTAGTCTCACAACCCTCGTCTCCCTCCCTTTAAATCTAGCAATTGTTGGTCTCAAGCAAAGGCTCCGGCCCGTATTGAGGAATGATTCATCGAAGGCAAGTAATGAGGACTACTTCTAGCCCGAAACTCTAAAAGTAAATGTTCAGCCCTGCACCCACCTAAACGGAAAAGACATTAGTTTGGTAATGGTTGGAATAAAGACACTCGTTGAATCATTTACCCGCAAGCTCTTCCACTATGGCTAGGGACATTTCACCTACTGCATTTTGCATAATATATTTAGGGTATAGAGTATTTTTATAATTTAATCATATACAGGGTTATTATAAATACCCTTCTATGTAAACCTATTTCAGTAATAATGAAGCAAGAATTAAAACATAATAAAATCAACACTAAATCTTCTTTATCATACTTAACCTCCATGGTCTCTAAATCGAGACGATCTTCTTAAAGGTAGTTAAATGATTTTCTAATGTACTTTGTGCCATATGATCATGAGAATATAATCACTGCTTCAAGTGCAACTTAGTTGGTCATGCATAACTGCTCCAACTTCAACCATAATGCGGCATCGGTTTTTCCTTCAAAACGTCTTGTAGAATTTGATTTCATAGGTGAAGATGAATATGAGATAGAGCTTTTCGATCCTTACGTTGTTTCTCATCCTTTGTCCACGACGAGGGTTTCGTTTAAATCCATTTGAACGAGGATAGCATGCATCATTACCTGCCATGATGAAAAGCTGGTGTTTCGATCCAACAATGGAATATCGTAGTTAATTGTTGCCATTGTCGAGATCAAGCCTGATGCTCTAATACCAATTTGTTAAAAAAAAATAAACAAACCAATAGACAACAAAAAAAGACGAAAAGATGAACAAATTTACGTGGGGCCCTTAAAAATAAGAATATATTTGTATTCCAAATCTAAATAGGATCAAACCCTAATAAGAGGAATAATGGGTTATGGGCCTTTCACTAAGAATTCGGGACACCAATTTTAACAAAATCAAATATGAGAAAATCATTAATATTTTATTTCCTACTTTTCAGATTTCAAACTGGGAGCTCTAAAATGAAAAATAATAGTAATTGAAAATTTCAATGATATTGCTATTAGAGGTACCAAAATGTTGTAGAAAGGCTGCCTACAAACCTGCTTTGGTTTATGAGAAACTCGCTTCCGATTACTTGGTTTAGAGATATATACTTCAATTTATTAATAGAAAAACGGTGGCAGTCATTTTTATTCCTAAATTTGAAAGGGGTTCTGGCAATTTGTCTGGTACGAGTATAAAAATTCGAGAGATTTTTCTTCTTGTGCACCCATTTTATCATTAGATTCAGTTACTGTCTTAATGAGTATGGTTTATTTTTCTTTCGACCCCAATGGGTATATTGAAACCTAACGCCTTTGGACCAATTGAGTTATTCCTCATGTCAGGTACTACCATTCAAACCCAACACCTTATACCGAATGAAGTTATCTCTGGTTATATATATATATATATATATATATATATATATATATATATATATATATATATATATATATATATATATATATACTCAATTTCACCATAGAAAAGTTACCGTAGAGTTATAATAAACATTACAAAGGTATTCTGATAGAAATAATTTATAAAAGGTGGATAGTGTTTACGATTCTATTTATTCCTTCTTCTTTTTTCAAATGGTTTTGATGTTGATAGCTCTTATTTGCTAATTTATTTCCAAGATTCGAGATAATGATTTAAAGTTCTACGAACTAAAAATTAAAAATTCTTAATAGTAAATCATATTACAATAAGATTTTTATTTTTATTTTAATAAAATTATAATAGGATGTCAAATAAAATTAAATTATGTACTAAATTCGTAATTTTTAAAAAATTATTATTACTATCCATCATGTCTAACTCATGTAATAGAACATTCAACGTTTTATAAAGACAAGACATAAAAAAGATAAGAGTCTTGAATTTGAGTCATAATGAGAACAATTTACTATATCATAACTAAAATGTTTAGTTTTCAAAAAAAATATTATTGCTTAAACTATTTAAATTATGTACTAAATTTCCATTTTTCATTTTTGAAAATAAACTAATTCTTAAAATCGATCATATACCTAAATAATTTTATGATTATAATAATATGTAGTATTTTTTTAACGTAAAATTTTTATCACATCTAAATTTCAATTACTAAACTTCTTAAACTTTTATAATTACTTTGTAATATGTTTGCTTAGAAGCTATTTTTATATTATTTCATAATGGGTAATTAATATTTAGAAACCTAAAATTTTGATAACGTGGATTTGAATTTATGATAGGTCATTAGATACGTGATAAATTCCATGATTGAGAATTGGAAGTTGTAGATAAGAATTTAGTCATTCAATTTATTTGTATGCTCGCTACATAATATTTTGATGAACAAATTTAGCAAAATGACGTGACATATATCTATTACATTACAATATTATAGTATTTTGTTGTCATAGAAACTTAAACTTGATTAATTTAATATATGTTCATATTATTAAAAAAATTATAATTAAAGAAAAACAGCTTGAGGCTTGAAAAAAGTGTTAAAAGGATGAGAGGTATGCAAAAGTGAATGAATATCAAAAAACAAAAGAAAACATAATATTATAGTATGTGACGTTTTAAATGTGTGGGAGTGATTCATACAACTAAAGCTGATTCAATCAATTAAATATATCATATTATGGTTGTCATTATATTGAAGAACCGAAGTCATAAATATTTTAGTCATTATATTATCAAATTTATATAGGTTTTATGTTGATTTATTATGCTATTAATCTAGATATTATTTTATTGTTTATGATTTTTAGTAATTTATATATTGAATCTATCGATATAAAATTAATTTTCCTTTCAAAATATTATTTTAAAATTCTTATATCTAGTTAAACATGTGTTTGTAGAGAAACTTATATAATTAACCAATAATATTATTGAAAATTAATTCTCTCGTATAAAATTTGTCTTTCTAGAACCTTTTAGAAACCGTGATGTTAATAAAATGGAGAAAAGGTAAATGCGCAGGTCCCAATTACTAACTAAATGTAAATTCTGTGCCAAAACGGTGTCGCTTGATTCTCCTTTCGCGTGTTCGTTTACCCATTTCTCACCCATAGACAAAGGAAACTCTTCTGATGGCTCATCCGAACGAGTTATATGGGATTTCCAAGAAACCCCTTTCTCGACTTTCGTGAAATGAAATGGACTTAGATTCTTTTTAATCGTTTCAAATCATTAATTTTTCATTTATTATCCTCTATTTTTTATCTGTACTCTGATTGATTATATTCTTAGGATGTGAAGGGTTTGATGAGACCTCCAATTTGGTCTTCCTACATCAACAAGAGGGGGCTGCTTCTCCTTGTGCCCCACAACTTGATCAGCAGTAGTGGATGAGCCGGAAGCTGCGCCTAGAGCCAAGACCATACTCGATCTATTAGCCACAATCGCCCCCCATCACATTTATATCCTTAACGTGGTCTAAGCTCGCGGAATGAAATGGTAGCTTGCTCAATAATCCCAATACAAGTAGGTGGTCGACTTGAGGAACTTGAGGTTCTGAAATCTTGATGGCGATGATGATCCATGCTGGGCGACATCTCTGCGATCATGGGTTGGCGCTTCGTATCCGACCACCCATAACTTGATTCTTCACTCCGATATGCTTTGAACTGCATCCCTCGTAAAGAGCCGCATCCACCTAGGGTCGTAACTTGTTGCCACCGCCCGCTGGGCCTCACCGAAAAGCCGGCCGCTCAGCTCGTGAGCTAAACGAGCCGAGCTTGAGCCTTAATTTGAGTCGATAAATCTCAGCCCCGCCTGCCTACTGGCTTGGCTAAAAAGCCTACGGCCGCTGTAACCCATCCGTCATTGAACGAGGCTTCCTCCTACGGTCTTCAATCGGCAGATTTGGTCTTCACCGGCAAGGACCTCGACTCTCAGCTACGCAATGAAATGCCCATGTGTCCCTGATATCGATGTAATGGATCCTCAAGCTCTGTGATCCAATGACATGGATGCAAAATGCATGAACTCTCACAAAGCCGCTAAGGAGGCGCCCGATGACGAAGACGTCTGAGTCGAGAGCGCATCCCACGCCGTCGGCTGGGGGACTGCAATTTTAGATCTCTAGATTTGCTCTGGTGAGTTAAATGGTACCCACGAGAAGGCCAAGGTGTCGAATTTAATTTTATGTTCCAGCAGGTGGATAGCATGAAGAAGGTGCCGCAAAGGGACGCTTGGGGAAGTGGTACACCCACTGTATTGTCGGCCGATCCCGTGTACAAGAACTGAATACAAATATGAGGGTATTGGGGCTCTTGTGGAAACTATAGAGGCTGGTGGCCATGAGCTTAGACAAGGTTTGCCGATCTTGAGTAGCATTGAGGGCAAATGCATGAACCCACTGATACGACCAATTCAGCCTGATGAACTAGGATCCAATCTCAAATCTGGGGGTATTAGGGCCCTTGATATCAAATGGGTATCGACTTAACCCAACGCATCTAGGCGTGCTTATGGGCAAAGGCATCAAGGGTGATCGTGGGGTGGGGTTTCATAGAGGAAACAAGGAGCCGGAGATCCGATCAAGTAGGAATGCATTTAACGCCTGAAAGCACCACACCACTGGGTAAGGAAAATTGGGCCGACCGTTCGGAGCATGGTGGGCGCATTCTAGATCTCCATCCGCAAAGGGTAAAGCTATGGGTCTTGAAATTAATCATGCGCATTCGTAGTCGTGAGGGTGGTGGCCAACTTAACCATGTGCAAAGCAAAGATAATACAATAGTTTCGCTTGTTACCACGAGTTTGCTCGCGTATCTTGTCGAAGTATATTATTTTATTTAGATAATTGATTAAAACCAATCATGTTTCTTATTCAATGATTTCGCATCTTATTTCTTCACTCGCAATTTCTACTTGTTTAATTCCTATTTCATAATTTTTCAATATAAAGTCAAGCTTAAAGAAGTGAATTCTCAAGGTAATCCGTAGAAGGGAAACAAATGTTGAAGGAGGTGGCTTTAACAACTTTAGCATCAATTACTAAATCAACTAAGGTAAAACAAATCTCATAGAAAATTATTTCCTTAATTGATGTATTTGTTATCAGATTGATTACAAAAAGTTAAAAAGTATATGGACTGAGCTTGAGGATTGATTACAATACAAACTTGTATAGGCTTGGGATTGGGCTTGAGCTCGAGGTTAAGATCGAGCTCGTTCATATGGAAAACGAGCCTAATGAGCTCAAGCCAAGCTTTTTTTTTTAAAATCAAGCCAAGCTTGAGCCCGATTTTAAGCCTGCTCAAAGATCGCCCGGCCTCGAGCCCGCTCATAAATTAACAACGTTTTCCAAATTAAATGTTCAAAGCTCGTCTCTGGCCGTCCGTTACTCACTCTAATCCACTCCACTGCCCAGCAGCTTTATCCGGTCTCTACTGGTCGAATAGAAACAAGTTGCCCAACATCTATAAAGAAGGTAATGAAGTAGCTTTCCGCCATCCTTAGAGCTACCCCTTCGAGAAGAAAACTTGGTAATGCCTGCAATCCCAAAAATGTATTTGAAGACAGAAGAGAGATCCATTTAGGGATGGAAGAGAGAATAAAGAAAGGAAAAAAATACAAGGCATGATGGATAGCTATGCATTGAAAGGCTCCGGTAGTCTTGTAGGTGTGAGCCGTGTGGTTAATACTTATCAATCCCATTTCCTTCCATCAACTGAAAGACGACTTAATAAAATAAAATAAACATAAAATAAAAATAAAATTATTTATATATTTAACCCAACTAGATCCTTAAATTCTCAAATATGTTTTTAAATTAAAAATAATAACAATAAATAGTGAACTTTAGAACTGTGGAACAAAATCGCTTTTTTCTTACCGAGTCAAAATCGGTTTTCGGGCCTGACCGAGAAGAAAAAAGCAAGAGGAAAATCGAAATCGCTGATTTTCACTCGAAAAATCACATCGGTGGGAGATCCACGCTACAATAAATTTCCTCAAAATATCTATGAAATATCTCGTAAATATCGATAATGACTATTTTGACTCAACAAATTGTGGCAAATACTTTAAAATCATACAATCTCTTTACAAACTCATTCATACACATCCAAGCTCCATTTAAATCTCAAATTATTATTTTTTTGTGATTTATCTCAATATTTTGAAGATCTTATATCTTCATTAAGATGTGATCCCTTTATCAAATAATGTAATGGAGCCACATCGGTCTTCATTTTGGTTTTAGATTACTATTATAATATAATTTCTCAATAAATTATAATGAATATTTGTAAGACCCGAGAAATTTCAATTTCTATATTAAGGGCAAATCAGACTTCAATACGATATTGTAATTTCTGCTAAAAATCCGTACTAATTCTAGATCTCGATGATGAAACTGGATTGCACCGTTGAACCGCCTCGTGGAAATCTTAGTTAGCACGCATACCCTGCACTGAGACAATGAGCCCAAGATTTTCGAGGCATCGCGCTTCGAAAGTCAGAAAACGAATTTCGATATGACGAAAGTCACATATAGCATGTACTCACCATAAGTGGTATGAGTAGAGAAAATGATGAAAATGGACTCACGTGATAGTGCCGACATCAAATCGAACAAGGGACATAAAGGTCATTTTTTGAAAGTTTAAGTCACTAAACGACAAAAACTCAAATAGTGCTTCATCTCCCACATTTCAAAAGCCTAAAAAACGTGATTTGAAGAAGCAGAAGCTGCAGTGGCCGAAAATGGTGGGGGTTAAAGAGAAGGTCTCACCTTCTAGATTTGCACACGATCCGACCACGGCCTTCTGGGCGAAGGAAAACGCTCGACGCTGACAGCTACGCTATGGATCGACTGGAGCTCTTCAAACTCCTTGAGGTAGGGCTCTCTCCCTACTTGTGTTTTATTCCCATTTTAAGTGTTTTTCGATGTTTCGTTGGCTCGAGGCCGGAGGTTGTTGACTCATCCCAAACTTGGGACCGAATTGTTGGAATTTCTTTGAGATTTTCTTTATTGGCCGTGACTGCCCAGAAATTTAGAGGACTGTTTGGGTGGCAATAATGCTTTAAATCATGAATTGATATGAAAAAGGCCTGAATGAGTCAGAGGATCTGGCCCCAAAACTCGGGACCGAATTGTGGAAATTTTTAGATTCTTGGACAAACTGAACGCCTTAACCGATGTGATTGTTGTGTAGGAATTTATGCATTAAATTCTATTTGGTGAGTAGGAGACCTGAAATGGGAATGGAAATTTGGCTCACTCAAGAGAACCGATGGTAGTGTGGTCGCCGTGGACAGCCCCACTTGTTTGCTTCTAGGACTGTGAAACAAATCTTGGAAGAAAATTGACCAAAACTCATGTATTGTGTGCTTGAATTGTAGAAATGAATTGGCTTGGTATGTGGAAATATATAGGCTAAGACAGATTTTAATGTGTTAATGACAATGACACAAATTATACAAGGAATAAAATTGTGTTTGTAAGCCATTGGAGATGATATGGAAACTGCTCAAGTGAGCTAAATTCAAGTGGATGATTGATGTGTTGAATTACATGTATGTAATTGTAGTTGATTGAAAATATGCATATTGACATATTGTGTAAATAATTTTGAAAATGGCATAATGCATTTTCATATGCACTGGGTAACCTAGAATTAGGTGTGAGTGCATGACAAGGTATTTTGTAAAAACGGATATGGTTACGAAAGGAATTTCACAGGATGATATTCCGGAGAATTGGGTTAGAGACGTACAATGATCATTTCTGATGAGGACCATGACTGCTTTCGGAAAGCTCACCAACCAATTCACTCCTGAGGGTAGTCCCATATTTACCGACACATTCGGTAGTATATTTCAAGAACAACAGGTTTTGTTTTGAAATGCTTATTTTCTCTTATACATGGCTTAGTGCAAGTGTGGAGTGAGTCTGAGGACTCGTGGCATGGGGTGACTGAAGTGTAGACATTCAAGTAGGATCAATGATTACTTGAGGTGTTTATTGGAGCATCGTGACCGCACTTAGGTGGAGAAACCCATTTAGGGTGATTCCACTACTGAAGCTTTAGCTCACCCCGTCGTAGGGATTATATTTTTCGTGCAATGTGGAGCTGAGAAGACAATTCATTTTAAAGAAGCCACCATGATTTTGATGGTTTTTATATAATATGTATTAGACTTGTAGATGTTAATAATATATGTTTGTATAAAGTGTAATCAACTATTGAATTATTGGGAGATAATCGAGAATAGTTGGTGATATTTGTTATTATGAGTATTGGTTTATGAGCCCAAGTGGTCAGATTGATTATATTGGACCTGCTTGGGACAGGTAAATGCGTTTATAATAAGTATTTGGTAGAGCTCCCGAACAAAGGAGACTCGCCCGATTTTCCGAAGTGGTACCGGGTAACCCGACATCCACTTGTATTCGGGTTGACGGTAGTCACCCGAATTTTGCCTGGGGGCTACAATATTGTTTTCAATAAGTGTATATATGTTTATTTATGTCTTTTTTATAGTCAACAAAGTATTTCCATGAATTTCAAAGTATTTTTGTTAATTTTCGCTTTACCGATATTTTTGTCAAAATATCTATCGGTATTACCATACTATATATCCGTAAAATCTAAGTATTGATATATCCGTAATTACCGATATTTTGTTCCTTGCTTAGAATCGTGTTTGTAGTGAATTTAATATTAAATTCACAATTGTCAATTTTCTCTCATCGTTTTTGGAAATCCTAGTGCTTGCTTTTTCTTTCCATTTCCGTTTGTTTTTTTTTTTAAATCAAAATTTCCATTGTCTACTCAAATTTGAGTTTTCTCTCCTAATAAAATGTTTTATTCCACTTGATATGAGTCTTCATTCTATTTTTTCTTTGTTTTTCATGTTTTTTTCGTCAACTTATTATAATATATGGTTGTTTATTGGTTTTTGTATGGATGATTCGGACAGCAATACTGTTTCGATCAGATAAAAAAGTCATAACAAATCTATGTTTATCAGTATATTTCATTAGATTTAAAATTTCAAGTATTCTAAGCATCTTGGGATTATCAATTGTATAGGTTTTAAGCCACTTCTCCTTGCCATTAACTCTGATACTGTGTCACCATCTGCTATTTTTAGTATTTTGATTTTTGTTTTTGAATGAATGAAATTTCTCTTCTTTTTTTTGTCAAAAAAAGAATTTGTAGTGATGCTTAAGTAATTAAGTCAATGGTAAGGACGGACCAAACCAATCATATAACTCCATTCTAAGTTAATTATCTATTTTTGAAACATATTCTTTATATTTTAGAATATTACGAATATATCAAATTATTTTCAAATGAAAATAAAATTGCCAATAATTAATTTTGTAACATTTGTACCTCAACCTTGTCGGTTGAGGTGCTCCAAAAGACAAGTTTTAATTTTTCTTAGTAAATGTAATATGATTATTGTAATGGAGTTGCCATGTGCCAAGCATATTGCTTAAATGCCAAGTGCCAACTAGTACTGTGTATGAACGTAGCATTAAAAAGTTGTTATTATTATTATTATTATTATTATTATTATTATTTTGACATTTAATAATGTACATCACGTGGAATGTGTAAGATGACTTAAAGATGGGGATAAAGGGTCCCAATATTTGTGGCCCCAATTATTGCTTTAAATCATATTTGGATTAATTTACATGAAAATAAAATCAATTAAGGACAAATTATCGATTAATTATATTTTTAATTAATTGACTTCTAGTTTAGCGAATATACTTTCGAGGATATAATTACTTAGGCAACAATTTTGGAGATGTGGTTTCACCCAACAAATTTGTTCGTAATGTTTATAATTCAATTTTTAATTTATATACATAAAAATACATGTTTTTTTTTTTTTTATTACAAAATATACATGTTAATATATTAGTATTAATATTCTGCTTAATAAGTTGGTCTCTAGTTTCAACATAATTTTTATAAATTTGAAATTTTTACAAATTACAACAAAAAAAAATTCAGATATATATCAATATAGAGAGACTCATGCCAAGGAAATTTTAATTTCTATAAATCATCTCATTCCAAGATAAACTGATCATGAAATGAAAATCACTTAAAAAATAAATACATTAAATAAGAAACCTACAAAATTGAAACCGTAAACCAACAAAGAATGAAAAATAAGCAAAGATAGCACATGATTTCAAAGACCTTTAAATTTCACAAAAGAACATATTCCTAAGATAAAGGTGCAATCTTCTATAATTTTTATATAAAAATGAGTATAAAAATTTGAAATCATTTTTAAAAACTATTACACTTATTAATAATCAATCCTCCAAATCCAGCTGATTTTGAATTTCATTTGTTAAATAAAATAAATATAAAATATAATTATGTTCAAAGAAACATTAGCAAATTCCATTAGTTTTGGTATGTGAATTATTTAATTTGTTTTTCTTTGAGTGTTAAAATTAGTAAAAAAAAATTGGAACTACTTTATCATTTTCTTCTAAACTTATCCACAATGACTTCGGGATGCAATTGGTTCTCAAAACAAATATATATATATATATATATATATATATATATATATATATATATATATATATATATATATATATATATATATATATATATATATATATATATATATATATATTAAATTATTGACCATTGGGGATTTTTATTGTAGAATAATGGCTTAAATCATGTCTCAAGATGCCACAAGTGAAGTGGGAATTATGAGTACAATTAGGGAATATAATCTTAAGGTTAATTTTCAAAACCGTAGTTGGTGAATATGATTTTAAGGTTAATTTTTAAAATCGTAATGTTGTTTTAAAAAGTAAGAAGATTAATTTAAGGAATATTTTGAAAATAAATCTATATGAATTATTTTTTTTTAAATGAATTATTTTAATATTAAACTCTAATTATTGAACTTCAAATAATTCTTGGGTATACTTTAAAAAAAAAGACTTTTTGGTTATTATTGAATAGGCCACCATATGAGAAGGAAAGATATATAAAGTATGCCCCATTATTTAATTATTGAACCCCAAAGACTTGTTGATATTATTGAATAGACTATGATTTGAGGTGGAAAGACATATCTTAATTTCTTCGATTTCTAAATTGAACGAGGTATATTGCAATAATTTTTGAACTTGGTCTTTTTAGTTGTCTCTTTATGCAAGTAAAAAAAATGGTAGAAACTTCACATGGAAAGATGATGGAGAGAAAAGATGTAGAACTCATATTCAATTATTGAATTGCAAAGATTCTTGAATAGACTATGATATGAGGTGGAAAGATATATAAAGTAAGCCCGTTATTTGATTATTGAATTACTACGACTTGTTGATATTATTGAATATGTCGTGATTATAATGATTTTTTTAAAGAGTTTTGGATCAAAATGAACTTATTATTTTAAAAAATATTAATTATAGGTAACATCTTAAAATAGCTTATAGCTTCGTAGTTAGAAACTCAGAGCTTTTAAATTAAATTAAAAATAATAGGAAGCATGAAGGAAACTACAGCTTTTAAATTAAATTAAAAATAAAAATAAAAATCTAAATATTTCTCAGGAAAATATTTGCAAAGTTGAAATGAATTTTATTTTTTTAATAAAATGGGTTATTTTGAACCCATTCTAAAGCAAAGTAGTTGAGGGAAGATTATTGTACATTATTCTTTAGTATTTCTTTAGGGGAAATCCATATGTCAATTGTCATGTCCAAGATAAGACCCTTTATATCGTTTTCGATTCCCCAAATCACTGGGAAAGAAAAAAATGTTTAAAAATGATTTTCTTTAGTTCTTTAATAAAAACCATTTATTCCGAACATTAACTGACGTAAGAAAGTTGATTTTTTTCCTTTTTAACTTAAAATCATTCATTAGTATTTTTTTGAGAAATTCTATTTACACCCTATTTATTTCTCTATACATCCCATTAAAAATATCATAGAGGAAAATGCAAATTTACCCTTAAACCTATTTTTTCTATTTCTTTCTTCTTCTTCTTCATCTCTCTGGCACCCACCCCTTCTTCCCTCCGAAGTGGCTTCTGCGAAAAAAATAGTGAGAATGGGGTGAGAATGGCGTTTGAAAATAAAGGGAGTAACGACAAATTACTTTAAACTAAGTGGAGAAATGAAGACGAGAAAGTTGGATAACATTCAGCCCATTTTTTTTTTTCGCAGAATACTTTAACTGATTCAAAACTGGATATCATAACATTCTCCGGATATTGAAATCCGGAATATACTCCACAACCAGATTTAATTTAATTTAAATTAATTACTTTTAATGATGTAATTTAATTTTTCATAACAACATCATTTTATTTATATTTAATTTAAATTAAATAAAAAAAATTAATGTAGTAATTACTCGATTTTGAAATCCTGGATTAGCAAGAGTTTTCTGGATTTTGAAATCCGGATTATTTGAATATTTTCGGATTTGCATTTCCGATAAAGCAAACTTTCCCCGGATTTAAATTTCCGGATCATGGGTAAATTTCCGGATTTTAATATCCGGATATAACCAAACATTCTGGATTTACAAATCCGGAATTCATTTTTAATTTTTCGAATTTTTTTAATTTTCTAAAATTAGTTTAAGTATATTATATAAAATTATAAAATTTAAGTATATTATATAAAATTATAAAATTTAAGTATATTATATAAATTATTTTATTAATTATAAAATTTAAGTATATTATATAAATTATTTTAGTTAATTATAAAATTTTAACTATATTATATAAATTATTTTAATACTTATAAAATTTAACTATATTATATAAATTATTTTAATACTTGAAAATTTAAATATATTTTATAAATTATTTTAATACTTAAAAAATTTAACTATATTATATAAATTATTTTAATACTTGAAAATTTAAATATATTTTATAAATTAATCTAACAACTAATATAATACAATAAAACTAATCAAATTCTATTTTAAACATTAAAGTCTAACAACTAAAACATAAACATAAAACATAAGGAGGCTTTGGATATGGGGTGTAAGGAGGGTACGTTGGGAAAGTAAAGTATTGGAATGGGGTGCAAAGAGTATATTTTGGGGTTTACTTAGTAAATGTGGTGTGAAGAGATATTTAAGGGGTGTATATAGAACCTCTCATTTTTTTTCCTTTTTTCTTAATAAATTGGTTCTTTCAAGAAAATTTATTTTATTTTATTTTTTATATTTCCATCGCCTTAATACAAATAAGGCTTGGTTTATTATCTTTGGGGCAAAGATTTGATTTTATTATCGCCTTATTGCTACATGGTTTGGTCATCCACTTCATTATAATATCATATTATTTGTTGTCTTATTAAGATTAATTTATTTGCGTAGGGGTGATTCAAAAAAGCAAGACGATTTTGATTAGTCAAAGATATAAAATTATGATCGTTAGTATGTTAAAAAACTAGAGACATAGATATTCAATCAATATATCATCAAATTTGTAGGCTTTAAACCGATTTATTATACTATTAATCTAGCTTGGAATCTTCCGGTGTATTTTGTTGTTGCATTATAATTATATATATATATATATATATATATATATATATATATATATATATATATATATATATATATATATATATATATATATATATATATATAGGGTCTTTTCTAACTTAACCAATAATCTAAAGTTCGAGCCCTGATAATACAAACAATTATATTATATGGTAGAGTTTTATCGCCCTTGTATTCTATCCCGACTTGTATAAGGATTAGTCTTGATGTGGTTTGGATTAAATGCGTCTTTTGTGTGTGTACGGACCCGTTCAGGACATCTCATGGTTTCAACAAAAAAAAGTGCGACACCATGCACCGAGGTGTAGAGGTGTAGAGTGATAATTTCAGATAAAAAAAAACAAAAGAATCACCTTTACTTAAAGAAAATAGACTAACAGAGAGAAAGGAAGGCTAATTCGTATCTAATTTTATGAATTGCGAAGGTGGAATTTATTTAACACTCTTCTTTTGCAATTAGATGAAATCTTTATGATATTTCTCGTATTTTACTGCTTGGATCAAGTTCTTAGTTACAAAATAATGAAAATTTATATAATGATGATCCTTCTATAATCTCTACAAATTAATCAATAAAAAGAAGTTGAGACTAATATAATAAATCATCTTTACTAACACAACCGATCATGAATGAAATCACTTCAAATTAAATAAATACATGATGGGAAAATATACAAATTTGAAAGCAACAAACAAATTGTAGACTTAAAAAAATTAAAATTAAGAAGAAAATTAAAACAAACAAATAAACAAAACAAACAAAGATATAGTTCAAGAGGAGGAACCTTGAAACATGGGGTCTTATCTCCTGTGGTGCATGCAAAATGCAAATTCCAGAATATGATGGATAGCTAAGCTAACACATGATTTTACCTGAGCTTATCCCAATCTTCTCCCCATCCCTTCGATCTCTCTTTTAATTGATTTGTGGCATGAAGACTTAGCAAAGGAAAGTTTCTCAAGATTTGTCTGTTCCAACAATCCATGAGGAAGCTTTTCCATTTTACCACAATACATAATTTTCAGGGTTTTCAGACTATTCATTGCTCCTCTCTCTATTATCAATTCCTCTAATTCATTTAATTCCAATACCCTAAACTTTCAAGTCAAGGAACCTCCCCGAAGAACATACCATCTTTCCCCACATATGCATCGCACCCTAATATTAAGAATCTTCGCAATGATGACAACTTCTTTAGGATCATCATTGGATCATCTGTTAACTTTCATTCCCACAAAACAAGTCTAAGGAGTTTTGGAGGGTAGAATTCAATTTACTCCGATAACTTCTCCAACATCCCTAACAAGGTCAATTCATAAAGGTATGCATGGTGCGAGAAAGGCATGAGTCCAGGAAGTAATGTTTTGTTATGATGATCAATAGTAACATTCTTCTTCTCCCGCATTGATCCACGTCGATTTACCAATGTTTCTTTGTATACCTCCAGAAATGCAAATTGAGAATTCAAGAGTAGTCAATTTATCAATAGACTCGAAAAACTCTGTCTTCAAACACGAATTGGAACATCTAGATAATGTCAAACTCCTTAGCTGGGTCAATTTTCCTAAGCTTCCCCAACCAACTTCCTCCTCTAAAGCTAAAGTTTGAAGTGATTGCGAGTCATTTCCACACCCAAATAACCATTCACACTTGTTTATTCGGGATTGGCTTGAAACCTTGCTAAAAACGACACTCTAGATGTCTTAACTTCTTCAATTTCAAATTCGCATGAGGTATATTGCAATCATTCCCTCCTAAGTCAGACTCAAGTAGATTAAACTAATTCAAATGGGATGGATGATGGAAGCTTACATGACTTCTAAATCCCTTTATGCACAAGAATTTTAGGTGTGAATGAGTTGTCCTATATCCCTGGGAGCACATGACCACTAACTTCCTGCCTCAGATCCCATGGGAGTACATGACTACCAACTTCCTCGCCCGATGAGCTCGAAAAACCGAAGTAATTTAATATGCCTTTGTAAAGACCCTCAACTTTTTTTCCCCATAGTTCCAATTAAATGAAAACCAAAGATCTTGGGAGTCGGAGTTAGAATTATGCAAGCATTGAGAAATGTCATGGTTGATGATTTGATGAATAAATGTCGACGAATACTAATAGGGAATGTGGAATCCATGTTTCATGTACTCTCAAAAAATTTGCATCCTTAGCCTGTGAAACAACAAGGTCTCGAAGGAGGTCATGCATGCGACAAGATTTCCCCACTCTTCCATTTTATCCTTCGATCAGCCACTGAATCAAACTTCTATGGATCAACTCGTGCATGTAGTCCTCAGCAATGTCTTCGAGTCTTTCCTTTCCTCTTCTCTGTATAAAGCCTTCAGCCAACCACAATTTAATCAAGTGCCATGCTTCAATCTCATAATCTTCTGGGAAGATCCCACAATAAAGAAAGCAAGACTCAAGTAATGTGGCAAGCCTCACAAAACTCAAAGCTAGAATTCCAAAGTGTATGATTCAAGGCCTTGATCCGTATGCCACTCTACTTAAAAGCACTTTCTCCCACGACCTCTTTCAGTTCTCTCTTTTGTCGACAATAAGCCTAACACCACGATACAAAGAGGTGTTTCTTTGCATTTTGTCACAATCTTCTTCCCGCATCCTCTAACCCATATAGTTAGAGTAGGAGTTGTAGTACCACCCTCGAAAAGCCTTTTTGAGAAAGAGCCGCCAACTCTCATCATCATCTAGTAATACGTTCATAGATAAATGCTTTCAAGAAGTGGCATGCAGAGCAATTTGATCATGTAGTGGTGCATCAACACTTTGCTCCCATCCTTAGCCTCCCAAGAAATATAATCGCAAGCTATTCCAAACTTCCCCGCCCATACTGGTCATCCATGACTACCAAGTACTTCTCTTTCCCAAGGAATTCATAAAGCCGCTAAGCCTATTCTCTCATCTCTTCTAATTTTCTTGCTTCATCACCTGGAGTCTCTCTTATCTCTTCTATTTTTCTTTTTCTTCATCATCGGAAACATCACATGAAGGGCAATTGCAGCAAAATTTCTCATTCAACTCGAGACACATAAACCCAAGCTTTACACCTATGTTCCCGACATCCCTTTGATTATAAACATTCTCGCAAGAGTTGTCTTGCCCAAATCGCCCATCCCCACGATGGACACCACTGATCTCAGACGCCCCTACCTTCATCATCAAGACCGCTTCACCTTGTTAGCGCCATCAATAATCTCCACCACACGCCTCTTCAACCACCGGGCTCGGGCCGCCTCCCAGCGACACGTACCGATCGCCAGCGCGGGATGAGCCGAAGCGGCTAGAACTTCAAGACCATACTTTGGATCTATTAGCCATAATCGCCTAATCATCGTATTTATATCCTAACACGACCGCCAAGCCCGTGTGGATGAAGGGTAGTTTTGTCGATCATTCCCAATAGCGTTGGTGGTGGAACTTGAGGGTGTCGAAGCCCGCTGCGATGATCCATGTTGAGGATGAATTCACGATAACATCCTCAAATTTCTACGGGTCAAGGTCAGATCCGATTCACCCACGCCTTGACTCTTTGTTGTATACACGCTTTGAACTGCAGATCCGTCAGAAGAGACCTATCCACCTGTACTGCTCTCAGCCAGCCTTTATCCCGTCCTTCTACTTCCCCCCAAATACCGAAGCCTCCCTGAAAATCGTTGCTCAACTTCTCCGCAAAGAAGGTGTAACAAGGCCTTCCTCGCCATTTTTTAAGCTACTCTTCCGAAAGAAGAAACTGACAAAGCGATCTTAACGTAGCAAGGGTGTAACTTCCCGATGTATCGGAATGTTTATTTAATTCTAAGGATAAGAAGAAAACCTTCAAAAAAGAGAATGGATTGGGTAAAAATCAATGGTAACCGTGGTGGTGGGGCGGGGTTTATTTTCACATGATTTTCTACAAATTGCCCGTGGAAAGAGAAGATAAAGTAGAACCCGTGGATTCAAAGATATATAAAGTAGACCCGTGATTCACCTTATTTAGAATTACCGAGACTTGTTGGATATTATTGAATATTTCATGATTATAATGATTTTTTAAAGTCAGATTAAATAATACCCAGTAGTTTTGGGTCAAAATAATTTATTATTTAAAAATATTGATTATAGGTAACATCTAAAAAATAATCCTGGTCGCACGAAACAATGCTTTATTTTTAAATTAAATCCATAGTTAAAAAACTATGTCTTTGAAATTAAATTAAAAACAAAAAATAAAATCTAAACATTTCAAGAAACAAAGTTTGCAAAGTTGATTTTTTTTTTTTTATAAAATGGGTTATTTTGAAACCAAACTCCAATTCTAAAGCAAAGTAAAGGAGGGAAGATTATTACACATTATTCTTTAATATTTCTTATAGGGGGACCATATCAATTGTCATGTCCAAGATAAGATTCCCTTGATCGTGTTTGGATTCCCTGGAATCAATGGGAAAAAAGAAAAGAATGTTTAAAAATGATTTTCTTTAGATCTTTAATAAAAAACATTTATTCCAAACATTAGCTCAAGCAAGAAAGTTGATTTTTTGTTGATTTAAATCACTAATTTGTATCTATTTTTTTCCATTTTTTTTGCTCAATAAAATTATTTTTTTTAAGGAAAATTTAGGTTTTATTTTATTTTTTATATTGTTACCGTCTGTCGTCTTATCAGGTTCGATTTTGCTGTCAGCCTTATTACAGAGTGTGTCTGCCATCGATGCATTATGACGCAATATTATCTGTCAGTCTTTGTCACACACTTTATTCGCATGGTGTCGATTCAAACAGACAAAATGGATTCGATTAGTCGACGATATCAAATTATAGTCGTCAGTATATTAAAGAACTAGAGACGTAGATATTGTAATCACTATATTATCAAATTTATAGGCTTTATACCGATTTATTATACTATTAATCTTAATATTGTTTCATCTAATAT
This sequence comes from Tetrastigma voinierianum, assembly GCA_016808115.1. Taxonomy (NCBI): domain Eukaryota; kingdom Viridiplantae; phylum Streptophyta; class Magnoliopsida; order Vitales; family Vitaceae; genus Tetrastigma; species Tetrastigma voinierianum. The sequence goes on along the minus strand of JAEQBH010007832.1, from coordinate 66,800 downwards.
GATTTTTAACTATTTGTATCTCAGACTGTGATATATTATAAGTTTGAATAATAGTATTATTTTTCTTTAAAAAAATAAAAACATTAAAGAAAATAATTACTTAAACCTAAGTATATTCCTATATTATTTAATCTTTATATTTATGGATTAAAAATAAATAAAATTATTTTGAAGTAATAAATAATAAAATTGATTTGATTATTTTCCCTTTTCTTTCTTTTACATTTTTCCTTAAGAACCAAACATAACCTTAGGAATAAATGGAACCAAGAAATTCCACTAATTCCTATTGGAAGTAGTAATTTGATTATTTGCTTTTACTGATAATTTCACTTGGTAACGGTTTTGGACCTTTTGGTGTATTTTATTGTTGCATTATAATTATATATATTTAATCGGTCTTTGGTCTTTGATTTGTTTTTTTATCTATATATATATATATATATATATATATATATATATATATATATATAATTATGAATTACAAGAGGTGGAATTCTATTTAACACTCTTCTTTGCAATTTGGATGAAATCTTATGATATTTCTCGCATTTTACCGATTGATCGTGCTTTGATTACAAAATAATGGAAATTTATATAATGATCCTTGTATAATCTATACAAATTAATAAAAAAAGAAGTCTAGTTGTATGGCTAACTCTATCCTTTCCCTAGTCAGGGCTCTAAGTTGTAAGTCGACTCTAACTCCTATTTGGCAAGAAGCGCCGTCCACATTAAGGATCCACCATCCAGCGTTATTCGGGTCCATATCTAGTTAGGGTAGTTCTGTTAAAAATCCATCTAAGATCCGTGACGCCCCAAAACCTCGTAAACCGTTGACTACCCTTCAACCCGCGGAATACAAGTGGAGGTCGGGTTACCCGACGCCACTTTTAGAAAATCGCGAGTCCCTTTGCACGGGAGCTCACCCAATTACAAACCCGCATATCACGTCCCAAATACCCAATATATGCACATATACAAATATGGATAAAAACGGTCTCGGGCCCATGCAAACAATATCCATAAAACATATACAAACTATGAATCCGACTATATCCCCAATAGCACAAGAGTTAATATTTTTACTTTAAACAATACATATATTAAACGTAAAGGGTTCTTAATACATGTATTGTCCACCAAAGCTACATCCCAACTTTCTTCTACAATAAATCTCTAGGGACGAGCCATCCTCTCGCACGCTCCCGCACTGCAAAATAAAGCGGGGATCCCACGACGGGTGAGCTTAAAGCTCAAGAGGAGAATCACTAAGCGGGCTTACTCACCACCTAAGTGCAAAGCAATGTTCCAGCAAACACATCCAAGCAAATGCATGATCCTACTTTGAATGTCTATACGAATTAACCTCGCATCCCAGTCCCACCGACTCTCTCACACTCGCCAGTTCCTCGTATGGCACTATCGCTTAATATGACAACCCTCCATGTGTATATATCAATTGGGCCTCCGACGATTGATATATTATTTATTTGTGGACACTTCCTCCGATGAATAATTGGCCATTCGACGATTGATATTTTGGCTTGTGGACTACCCCCGATAATTAATATTTTAGACTACCCTCCGAACCTTTTTCCTCTTAGGACTCATCTCATGCACTAACCCTATAGTCCTGTGATGTTCCAAATAAGATAATAACGACGCGCCAATTCCAATACAATCTATTCACACGTAAATATATAAACATGCATATATTTACAAAACAACCAATTCACACTAATCATGTCATGTAAATTAATTAATTCACACACTCAAAGTTAGCTCACTAAGCACGTATCATACACGAGTAATTTAATTTAAATCACTCGACCAACACATATTTTCACAAAAATATATATTTTTAGAACACTATTCTGGGAATAGTGAAACCCTCGTTTACTATTCCCGAAAAATCACAAAACATCGGTTCACTTAGTGAACCCGCAATCCACTGCCATTCCCGGCCCAATGCATACCAAGCAAACATTTAATGGCCAAGATAACACTAATCACACCAAACAGCCCCTAACATCAGCTGAAAGGGGCCACTTCGCTGCTCCATTTTCTTTCAAAATTCTGACACCCGGTCCCATGTTTGGGACCGATCAAACGCTCACGCCTCATTCAACCCAAAACATTAGTAAAACATTTAAATGGGAGTAAAAACTCAAGTAGGAGAAAATCCTACCCTGCTGAGTTTGAAGAAACTCCCGATCCCTGAGTCCACGCGTAGCCCGCCCACGAGAACGCCCCTCTCGCCCGAAGACCGACTCTGGCCTGATCTCTCCCGACATTCTAGAGAGAAGCACCTTTCTCTAAAAGCTCTCAAATGGAGCTCACTGTATCTCAAAAATGGGTTCCACGTTTTTGCTTTGTCTATTTAAGAAGAAGAAGCATTATTTGCTAATTTATCGTGTAGTGACTTAAACTTCCCAAAATGACCATTACGTCCTCTTTACTGTGATTTGATATTCAAGACTATCTCGGTCAGCTCCATTTTCATCATTTCCTCTACTCCATAACACTTATGGTACATGAGTACATGCTATATGCGCCTCGCTAGATCGAAAACTGCCACGCCTCCCGAAACACGATGCCTCGAAAAACGTGCCGACTCCAACTGTCTCGAAAAATTACGAAATTTTACGTGCTAACTAGATTTCGCGAGACGATTCCAACGGTGCAATCCGTTTTGTCATCCGAGATCTAGAGAATTAATTACGGATTTTTAATCGAAATCACAATGTTGTAATTGAAATTACGATTTTGCCCTTATTCCATAAATTGAATTTCTGTGGTCTTGACAAGATCCCGCCCTTCAATGCTGCTTTAGGTTTATAATCGGTCATCTAATTCAACGGGTGTTTGTTTTTCGAATTTTAATACCGAAAGTTGGAATGTCAAGTGAGGGTTTATAATCGGCTATCTAATCTGGTGTTTGTTTTTTTACTTAATGCTAGTCGAAGCTAAGTTTTATTCAGCCAAGATTAAACTGTTTGTTTTTTAAAATTTTCTTGAATTATTGCTGAAATTTTTTTAAAATGTTCTGAATAGAAAAAATGAAAATATTTGGCTTTTTTTCTGGTCTGTGAAAAGCATTTCTATTAAACGAGAAACTCTATCGTTATCCAACAAAGAGAAGAAGGCAATACACACTACTAAGGGATGACACGAGAGGGGTTTGGGACGAGGCGTCCCATCCCGACCTCGACCCGTTTATTTCCTCTTTTCTTCTAATTCTCAAACTTGTCTCATTTAAAAAATTAGCTCTGTGACGACGGATAAAATCACAAACCCGCCCCGCATTTGATTTTGTTTTATTTTTTTATAGTTGCTTTTTTTTTTTACAAGTATTAAAATTAATATATTTCATAAAAAATAAAAATATTATGAATTTTTATAAATTATTTATTAAAAACATTCTAATTATTATTATTATTTATATTAAAGTATAAAATAAAATAATAAAAAATTATTTTTTAAATATAATCGGGGCGGGCAGGAGTAACAATACCTGAACTCGTCCCGAACCCGTTTTGGATTTGAGAAAATAAACTCAAATCTACTAAAAACCCGACATAATTAAAACTAAACTGCTCCATTAAGAGTAGTTATGGGCGAGAACCCGAAATAATCCACCCCGTTGCCATCCCTACTCACTACCTTAAAAAACAAACAACTTAATACTTAATGCTATTAAGTACTATTCAAAGATTGAGCTCAAAAAAGTTATATTCAAAAGATATAAAAACAAACACCACCTAAATAATTCACAGACCAAAACTAATGAATTTGCTAATATTTTCTTTGAACATAATTATACATTTATATTTATTTTATTAAACAAATGAAATTCAAATCAAACTGGATTTCAGAGGATTGATTATTAATAAGTGTAATAGTTTTTAAAAACGATTTCAAATTTTTATACTCTTTTTTTTTATATATATATAAATTATGAAGAGTATACCATTTATCTTAGAATATGTTTTTTGTGAAATTTAAAAGGTCTTTTGAACATAAAAGCACATCATTTATTTTTCATTCTTTTGTTGGTTTGTGGTTTTCAATTTTGTAGGTTTTTCTTATTTAATATATTTATTTTTTAATGATCAGTTTGTCTTGTAATGAGATGATTTATTGATGTTGAGTCTCAACTTCTTTTTCATTCATTAATTTTTAAAGAGTATGTAAGGATCATTAAATAATTTTCCATTATATTGTAAGCAAGCCAAATCAAACAATAAACTACAAAAAAAAAAAAAAAAAATCATGCCTAAAGATTTCATCAAAGTATAGAAGAAGATTGTTATATATAAAATTCCACCTAAACAATTCACTTAAACTAAATATGAATCAAGAAAAAAAATAGTAAAATTTCGGTTTGGTAATTCCACCTAAATATGATTTCCACCTAGTTTTTAGAAATTAAAATATTGGTAATGACAATATTTTTTTGTTGTAATTTGTAAAAAAAAAATTCAAATTTATAAAAATTATGTTGAAACTAGACACCAACTTATTAGCGGGAATATAAATCACGATATATATTAACATGTATATTTTGTAACAAAAAAAAAACATGTATTTTTATATATATAAATTAAAAATTGAATTATAAACATTGCAGGAGACAAATTTTGTTGGGTGAAACCATATTATCAAAAATTGTTTCCTAAATAATTATATCCCACCAAGAAAGCATGACTAAGCTAAACTATAAGTAAAATTAATTAAAAAGCTATAGTGTCATAATTTGTCCATAGTGATTTATTTTCATGTGTAAATTAATCAAATATGATTTAAAGCAATAGTGGGGCCACAAATATTGGGACCCAAGTCATCTTACACATTCGTTATGTATTGCCCAAATGTCAAAATAATAATAATAATAATAACTTTTAATTAACTTTGTTTCAATTCACATGGCAGCTCATTACAATAATCATATTACATTTACTAAGAAGTAATTTAAAACTTGTCTTTTGGAGCACCTCAGCGACAAGGTTGAGGTACAAATAACCACAAAATTAATTATTGTTTAATTTTTGTTTCATTTGAAAATAAATTTGACATATTCTAATATTCTAAATATCAAGTATATGTTTCAAATAATACTTAACATATCATTAAACTTCAGAATGAGATTCATGTGGAGTGATTGGTTTTTATCCGTCCTTACCAATTGACTTAATTAAGCAGCATCACTACAAATTCTTATTTTGACAAAAAAAAAAAAAAAAAAAAAAGAAATTTCATCCATTCAAACATAGAAATCAAAATAAAAATAGCATAGTATTATTAACGACACGTTATCGAGTTATTGAAGAAACGACTTAAAACATATATAATTGGTAATCCTAAGATGCTTAGAATACTTGAGATTTTAGATCTAATATAACATCTTGTGAATATGGTTTGTTACGAAACTATCTATCCAGATCAAAAGTGTTGATGTCAGAATCATGTCTGGCAAATGAATAATAAGCGTCTTTGCCAAGTGAGTCGACGAAAAAAGACACAAAAACGAAGAAAGTAAAAATCGAATGAAAACTTAGATCGAGTGGAAGAAAACACTTTATTGAAAAAGAAATTCAGATTTGAGTGGACAAACAATAGAAAAATATGATTTCAAGCTGAAAACTGAATATCAAAAAAAACTAAATATTGAAAAGCGAACACTAAGATTTCCAAAAGATGAGAGGAAATTGACCGAATGCAAATTTATTATTAAAATTCAACACAAATATGATTCTAACTTCACTATTTATTTATTATTTTTAATTTAAGAAACATATTTGAATTTGGGATATAGTTGGGTTAATATGGGAATTTATGTTTATTCTAACATCGGCAATTCATCCTTAACACATGGATCATCTTGTATCAAAGACTCAAGAACCTCGAGTTCCTCAAGTCCCTGCCTACTTGTGGCGGGATTAAGATAAGCTATCATTAGAACACACGAGCTTGGCGGTCACGTTAAAGTATATATATATGATTAAATTCAACAAGAAAAAATTTAATTTTGGACTAAGTTCTAATCTAAAATTATTGGCCATTAGACTTTCATTTGTGTGCTTTATGGGGACATTAATAACTCGTAATACGAAGATGTCATTAGAATGAAGGGAAATTATGATTACAATTGGTAATAGTTTAAGATTAATTTTAAAATCGTAATTGAGTAGATCTGGGCTTTGGGTTAATTTTAAAATCACGGTTAATAGATATGATTTTAAAAGTAAAAGAAAATAATAATTTAAATAATATTTAAAAGAAAAATCTATATGTATTATTTTTTTAAAAATAAATTATTTTAATATCAAACTCTGAACTCCCAAGACTTCTTGGGTATACTTAAAAAAAAAAAAAAGACTTATTGGGTATTATTGAGTAGGCCACCATACGAGAAGGAAAGATATATAAAAGAGATTCCATTATTCAATTATTGAACCCTAAAAACTTATTGATATTATTAATAGGCTATGATATGAGGTGGAAAGATATATCTTAACTTCTTCAATTTCAAAATTGAATAAGGCATATTGCAATAATTTTCGAACTTGGGTCTTTTTAGTTGTCTTTTTATGCAAGTAAAAAAAATATATTGGTAGAACTTTACATGGAAAGAGGAAAGATAAAAGTAGAACTCATACTCAATTATTGAATTGCAAAGACTCCTTGGGTATATGATTGAATAAGCTATGATATGAGGTGAAAAGATATATAAAGTAGAACCCGTTATTCAATTATTGAATTACCGAGACTTGTTGATATTATTGAATACGTCATAATTATAATTATTTTTTAAAGGCATATCACACATGCCAATTCTAAAGATTTTGATTAAAAATAGACTTATTATTTTAAAAAATATTGATTATAAGTAACATCTAAAATAGACTCTAGAAACCATTTAGAAACAGCAGTTTTGTTTTTAAATTAAAATAGTAGTTATAAACTATGACTTTTAAATTAAATTGAAAGAAAAAAAAGGAAACAAAAGTTTGCAAAGTTGGAATTAAATTTTTTTTTTATATAAAATGGGTTATTTTGAACTGAGCTCGATTATAAGCAAAGTAAAGGAAATATTAACACATTATTATTATTTTTATAGGTCCCGAAATCACGGGAAAAGAAAAATGTTTAAAAATGATTTTTCTTTAGTTCTTTAATAAAAAACATGTATTCGAACATTAGCTCAGTAGAAAAGTTAATTTTTGTTGCTTAAATCGATAATTTGCATCTCTTTCTTTCTTAACTTTTTTGCTCAATAAAATGTTTTTTCCACGAAAATTTAGATTTTATTTTATTTTTTATATTGTTATCGTCTTAATCCGACGTTTGGTTTATTATCGTCTTATCAGCGTTCGATTTATCATTGTCTTATTGCAGAGTGTGTTCGTCATCGATTTGTTACGATGCGGTGTTATTCGTTGTCTTATTGCGACACTTTATTTTCATGGGGATGATTCAAACAGGCAAAATGAATTTAATTAGTCGAAGATATCAAATTATGGTCGTCAGTATGTTGAAGAACTAGAGACGTAGATATTCTAATCACTATATTATCAAATTTATAACTTTATACCGATTTATTATGCTACTAATACGAATATTGTTTCACCATGTGCTGATTTTAGCTATTTGTATCTCGGATCTATGATCTATTGCAAGTTTGAATCAATAATATTGGCACTTTTCCTTTAAAAAAAATAAATAAAAATTAAAAGAACATTAAAAATAATTACTTAAAAACTTATATATTCCTATATTATTTAATCTTTATATTTATGGATTAAACTAAATAAAATTATTTTGAAGTAATAAATAATAAAATTGATTTGAAATATCAAATTAAAATAATATATGGAATTTAGTTCTATTTTTATTTTCCTTTTTCTTTCCTTTCACTTTTCCTCCCCGTTTTCTTTTCCTTACATTTTTTCCTCAAGAACCAAACATAGCCTTAAAGATAAATGGAAACCAAGAAAATTCCAACTTAAAATGTTTATTAGATCATTAAAGTAGAAATTGATTATTTGCTTTGCGATAATTTCACTTGGTAACGGTTTTGGACCTTTTGGTGTATTTTGTTGTGGCGTATAATTATATATAATTATGAATTGCGTAGGTGGAATTTATTTAACACTCTTCTTTTGCAATTTTGAAGAAATTTTATGATATTTCTCGTATTTTATTGTTTGATCGGGTTTGGTTACAAAATAATGAAAATTTATATGATGATCATAGCATTATAATCTATACAAATTAATAAAGCGAAGTTGAGGCTGATACTCCAAATAAATCTATCTCATTTCAAGACTGTGATCATGAAATGAAATCACTTCAAAATTAAATAAATACATTAAATGAGAAAAATATACAAATTTGAGAAGCAACAAACAACGAAACGAAAAATAAAAATTAAGAAGAAAATTAAAAAAAAAAAAACGAAACATAAACATAGTTCGGGAGGAAACCATGAAACTATAGGGTTGACTCAGATGGTACATACAAATGCAAATTCCAGAAGATGATGAAATCAATCAAAGTGTAATTAGGCAGCTAAGCTATCACATGATTTTACGGAGCTTATCCCAATCTTCTCCCCCGGCCTCTTCAATCTCTTCAATTGATTCGCGGCATGATGACCCTTTCAGTGAAAGTTTCTCAAGACTTGTCAGTTGCAACAATCCATGAGGAAGCTTTTTCATTTTATCACAATAATGAATTTCCAGGGTTTTCAGACTACTCATTGCTCCTCTCTTTACCATCAGTTCCTCTAATTCATCTAACTCAAATAATCTTAAACTTTTAAGTTGAAGGAACCCTCCCGAAGAACATACCATCTTTTTCCCCGTATATGCATTGAACCATAATTCAAGAATTCGCAATGATGGCAACTTCTCTAGGATCATCATTGGATCATCTCTTAACTTGCATCTCCACAACTGGAGTCCGAGGAGTTTTGGAGGGTAGAATTCAATTTCCTTCGGCAACTTCTCTAACATCCCGTACAAGGACAATTCATAAAGGTAGGCATGGTGCGAGAAAGGCATGAGTCCAAGAAGTAATGTTTTGTTATGATGGTGATAGTAACACATTCTTTGCTTCTCCGCCTTGATCAAGGCGATTTACCAATGTTTTCTTTGTATGCCCCTCCGTAAATGACAAATTGAGGATTTCAAGAACAATTAATTTAGCAATAGACTCGAAAAACTCCGTCTTAATCTGAGTGGAACATTGGCAGTAATTTCGAACACCTTAGGTACGGTCGTTTTCCACTGGAGCCATCTCCCTTTAACCAACTTCCCCCCTTTAAAGTTAAAGTTTGAAGGTTAGTGAGTTGCTCCACGCCCAAACAACCATTCACACACTTGTTTATTTGGGATTGGCTTGAAACCTTGCCCAAAGGACACTCTAGATGTCTTAACTTCTTGATTTCCAAATTGAATGAGGTATATGGCAATAATCTCCTAAGTCAAGACTCTCCAGATTAACCAATCTACCGATCGATGATGGAACCTTTATCTCTCTAAATTCCTTCATGCACAAGAATTTTAGGTGAATGAGTTGTCCTACATCTCGTGGGAACACATGACGACCAACTCTATTTTCTAAGTTCAAAACCGTAAGTAATTTAATATGCTTTTGTAAAGATCTCCAACTTTTTTTCCCTATAGTTTCACTAAATGAAACCAAAGTTCTCAGTTGTGAGCTAGAATTATGCAAGCATTGAGAAATGTCATGGTTGATGAGATTTTGATGATTAACAAGCCGACGAATACTAACAGGGAATGTGGAATCCATGTTGTCATGTACCTCAAAAAAATTTGCATCCTTAGCCTCACGAAAGCGGCAAGGTCTCGAAGGAGGTCATGCATGCGACAAGACTTCACTCTTCCATCTACCCTTCGATCAGCCACTTGAATCAAACTTCTATGGATCAATTCATGCATGTAGTCCTCGGCAATGTCTTCAAATCTTTCTTTTCCCCTTCTCTGTATAAAGCCTTCAGCCAACCACAATTTAATCAAGTGCCATGAGTCAATCTCAAAGTCTTACAGAATATCCTTTGATAAAACAAGACTTGATAATAGGGCAAAAGTCATTTGTAACTCAAAGCGAGAATTCCATGCGATTAAGGGCCTTGGTCGGATGCCACTTTATACTTGCAAGCGCTTTCCCACGATTGCTTTGTCTTCTCTTTTGTCATTGATAAGCCGCCCCAACACCCACGATAGCAAGAAATGACCTTTGCATTTTTGTCCGCAATCTTCTCTTGCGGTTCCTTGTATAAGAACTCAGTAATTAGAGTAGGAGTAGGAGTTATGAAATACCCGGTCAGGTCGGCTTTTGAGACGCTGACTCATCATCATTCATAAGGCAGGAGTTCGTAGATAAATGCTTGAATAGAGTGGCATGCAGAGCAATTTCTTTATTACACAGTGGTAATCAACACTTTGCTCCCCATCCTTAGCCTCCTCCGGCAGATATAAATGCAAGCGACTCCAAACTTCAGTGCTCCATACGTCATCCATGACTACCAAGTACTTCTTCTTCTTAAGGTATTCACAAAGCTTCTCGCCAAGCTTCTTCTCACTCATCTCTTCTAATTTTACTTTTTCATCATTGGGAGTCTCTCTCTTCTCTTCTAATTTTCTTTTTCTTCGTCGCGAGGAGACATCACATGACCAGACAATATCAGCAAAATTTCTCTTGCTCACGAACTCTTGGAACCACATAAACGAGCTTTACAATCGAGAAGTGTTCACGGACCTCCTTTCATTATAAACTTTCTTGGCAAAGAGAGTTGTCTTGCCTAGACCGCCATCCCCACGATGGACGAAACCTGTATGATCTCCACCTTCTCATCATGCGTCATGCGCCGCCTTTTCTTGCCATCATCAATCCCCACTACATCGCTCTCTTCAACAAGAGGGGGCCGCTTCTCCTTGTGTCCCACAATCTGATCAGTAGTAGTGGATGAGCTGGAAGTGGTTAGAGCTTCAAGACCATACTTGGATCTATTAGCCATGATCGCCCCAATCATCACATTGATATCCTTAACCACATTTGTCGAGCTCGTGGATGAAGAAATGGCAATCGACCATTCCACACAAGTAGGTAGACAGGGGTGTTGAGTCTTATTTGGCGATGATCCATGTTGAGAATGAATTCATCGATGGCATCCCTCGGCATCATGTGTTGCGCCGTGTTTGATTCACCGCAGCTTGACTCTTTAGTCGTATGCGCTTTGAATCCAGCATCCCTGAAAGAACCGCGCGCGCGCGGCGCGCGCGCGCTGCGCGCGCGCCGCGCACGCGCGCGCCTTGCCCTTTGCGCGCGCGCGCGCATCCGGATCCATTTCGTTCGCGTGACTTTATCACGGCCTTCTACTTTACGCCATTTTTTTCAACAACTGTTCTTCCTCTTCTAATGATGCTAACTAGAGGCAAAGGAAACCCTTTGTTTTGCACCAAAAATAAGGGAAGATGATTTGTTTTGAGTACTCCACGATCAGGAATTCTTCTTCTTTTAAAAGGATGAAGAAGTGAGAGTCTTCTTCCTTTTACTCATTCTTTTCTTTGATGCCAGAGTTCCATTGTTTTCCTCAATATGAAGCATTGGCACAAGTTCCTATCCTTTTCTTTATTCATTCCCACAGAATCACTAATGGGGTCAAGTTCTTGGTCTAACTTTGGCCAGGTTAATTAGGTAAATCAAGAAATTAATGTTTTGATTCATATACTTAGTAAACATTTGAAGTAAATGTGAATGAATCGAATCAATTAGGCTCCATTCAGACCCCGAAAAGTACTAGAAAAAGGAAAAAAAATGTTACGAAAAATTATTTTCTCGTGCTTGATTCAACAGTGGAAAATATAAAAATATATAATTAAAATTCTTCAAAATTGTATTATTTTTAAATTTCTTAGTCTTTATATAATAAAGAAAAACAAATAAAATGAATTTGAATAAAACATATATAATTAATTTATTAAATTTAAACATATTTCATATTTTCCTTCACTTTTTCTCATTATTTTTTTTCCTTAGTACTTTTCGAGTCTCAAACAAAGCCTTAATGAAATGATCTTTCAAGCAAATACCCCTGACTCTTATTCCTTCCTTGCTCTTAAACTCTTTTTCCTTTACCTTATCCATGTTAGCATTTTCCTTTTCTTTCTTTCATTAGTAATGGATTTCTATATTCCTTACGGCACATTTACAAGTTGAAGAATCAGAATAGCTTTGTATCTACCGAATTCTTGATTCTTGTTTTCTCCTCGCGCTCCAACTAAATTCTCTAGAAACAAACAGATTCTAGGCTTCTCACAAGTCCAACCTATGAAATAAATTTTCAGGAAATGAAAATCAAAAGAAATATAATGAACACGTATGAGAGGGATAAGGCATACAAATGCCCTCGACCTTTGGCTAAATGTCTAATTTGGTCCTTAAATTTTTTTTAGGTCTGATATTACCACTAATGGTGAAACTGCATAGCCCCGAATCTATGTTGCTTGAACCCACGAGGAGTCTGCGAGTGTAGGATTTAAATAATATTTTAAAATAATATATATATATATATATATATATATATATATATATATATATAATATATATATATATATATATATATATATATATATATATATGTGTGTGTGTGTGTGTGTGTGTGTGTGTGTGTTTTAGATAATGACATTATCTAAATATATATAATGTTTTAAAATATATTTATTATATATGTCTAGATTAGTTATTATCCATATATTTGAAACCTATTATTTTTTTATTTGGCTTCTATGGCGTGCTAAGACAGTTCTAGACTTGTATCTATGTCGTGTCATGTGATATCGAATTTAGTAGTGGTTTTGAAGAATGAGCATCACAGGCCCAAATATGTTCCTACTATCAACAGAGTGAATATGTTAACAAATGGGACGTCTAATACCGCTAACATGTCAACCACACGTGGCATGATTAGTTGACGTGGACGCCCATATGTGGGTGACACGTCAGTGACGTTAGATGCGCATTTGCCCATATGTTCATGACTCCATTGACAATATGAACATATTAGAGCTACGGAACAAACATTAAAGACAGTATTAGACCCAAAAAGAAATTTAATGACCAAATTAGACATATGACTAAACATCATGAGCATTTGTGTACCTCATCCCAGGTATGGGAGATAGGACAAGAACTATGCATCACTTTTCTTACTTTACATCAAAAGAAATTTTAAAATAATATCATAAAATTTTAAATAATAAAATACATTCATGAACTTTAGTATCATAAACTTGTTTCATCTTAAATATTCCTTGTTATTTAAATATTTACACATCTTCTAATATATTAATATATTAATATAATTATATATATATATATATATATATATATATATATATATCTCTGCCTATATATATATAACTCTCTCTATACTATATTATCAAAAATATTAAATCATATTTTAAAAAATTAAATGGTAGATTTTGGCATGATTCTAAAAACAAAGGAAGAAAACAAAACAGGCTCACTCAAGACAGTAAAATCATATGGAATTTTGACATTATTGCATTAAGAACATATCAATATATTTTATTTTTTTTTACATCTATTCATTTGCAATACATCCCATTAATATGCTCCTTTCACAAATTTGTCCTCACGGGGACTCGAACCCTAGACCCGACCCCTCCCTCCCAATAGCAACATAAGTTTTTACAAAATCACATTCAATTTCAACAGATTCAATCAAAAGAAACCTCACTTCAGTTTCTTGCCAGTGATCATATAACAATTCAAACTGCCAAAACCTTACAGCTAATAACATCATCATCGTAAGTTGGTTGGGAATAGAAGAACTCTCACCCTTACATCCGTATTCTGGCATTGCCGATCGCCGAAAACCACCCGTGCTAAGCCCTTCCCTATCACAAAAATCCTCTCCCCAACGGCAACAATCCGGCAAGGCGGCCGCGTAAGAAGCGGTGACAGCCTCGATCGCCACCCATTCCCTGCTCTTCTTCCTCCACATCATCAGCCTGGTTCCCAAGCTCTGGTCCAACACATAAAGGGTTCCATCTGGGACGACAACGGCTGGGCCCCGCCATCCCGACACCATGTCAGCATCCCCATGCTGCCACGTGCCAGCAATGGTCGTGAGCGACTGCATATACATGAGAAGTAAGGGTAGAGGTGCCGCAGCGGATATAGATCTTCTCATCCAAAACTATGGAGTCTTCAATATCAGGGACGATGTTAGGGTCCGTGTGAGATTTCCAACTGTTTGTATGTGGATCATAAGTATCCCAAGAATGTGGATCAGCGATTTGAGCCTAGACCTCCAATGGGCGTGGATCTTCCGTTCGAGAACTTCTGGCGAAATAGCACAGTACGTGAGTCTGTAAGTGGTGTTTTCAAATCACTAGGAAGAAAGTCAAAGGGCCGGGAAAACAGCGCATAGCGTATCCTTTGACATAGTCGGTCGTATGTCAAATTTAGGCGCGGGTTTTGCCGGCTCGCCATCCGCCACAACGTTTAGTATCAGTAAACCGTTGCACTATCTTCTGACTTGCGCAAATAGACCAATGGACATTTCGCGTCTTGTGGAAGTTCTCGTTTGTCCATCTGTGTAAGATCGTGACGACAAGGGCATAGATGGGTTACGACACTAAAGTCAAGGGCACTTGTGGTCCGGAAAAAAACTCAGGGATCAAATTAGACATTGAGCTATAAGTCAAGGGCATTAATGCACCTTATTCCTAAAAATGCATGTCCAAGAAAAGGAAAATACATTTTCACTCTATAATTGAAGAGCAAACGAAATTATTCAACTTGCATGTCCAACTATCGACTTAATATTTCTTTTTCCTTGGTATTTTTTAGAAACCAAATGAAATAATTGTGAAACAATTATCATACTCTCTATTTACCTCTTATAAAGTGTATATCAAAATGTGTTTTTCTTGTAAAAATACCTGTTGGCAATTCATTATCTACAAAAATGGATTTTTCACAAGGTAAAGTTCAACCATTATTCATGAGTGACTCAATACCTTGAGCCAAAATCGCACATTATTACATGAATAATATCGTACAACCCCTAGAAAAAAGATTAACCTGAATACCTCAAAAAAGGTTAACCAGGATTGATTCTACAGCCTCCCGTTTTCAAAGCTTTGACACTGCTACTGCTGCATTTGGATTTTTGCTTTTCGCCTCCCTAATTAGACCCTCTTGAGTCAAATGACACAACAAGCTGCCAATCAACACATAAATAAATTCGGTGAAGTTAAAATGTAAAAGAAATAGGAAATTTCAATGTTAATATTGCTATTAGAGGTACCAAAATGTTGTAGAAGGCTGCCTACAAACCTGCTTTTTGTTTAGGAGAAACTCTGCTCTTATTAATTGGTTTAGGAGATACTTCTGCAATTTATTAATAGAAAAAACAGTGGGCGATCTGTTTATATATTCCTAAAATTAGAAAGTGGTTGAACAGGTTGTCTTCAGCAATGGTATAAAAATTGAGAGATTTTCACTATTATCATCTACTTTTGACTTGGGTGTGATACGAAATTAGGCCTTCATTTTAATCCAGCTCCTTATTGACTGGAGTTTTTTTCTTCTTCTTTTGCACCAATTTATCATTGGTTCAGTTACTGTCTTAATGAGTATGGTTTATTTTTCTTTTTGGGACTCCAATGGGTGGTTATTGGAAACTGATCTTGAGCAATTGAGTTATCCCTCATGTTGTAAGTATACCGACTGAAGCCCAACCACATACCGATCAGAGTTATCCATAGTTCTATATATATATATATAACCTTTGCAATTTCACCATAGAAAAGTTACCGTAGAGTTATAATAAACATTGCCAAAGGTATTCTGATAGAATTAATTTATAAAAGGTGGATAGTGGTTGATTCTATTTATTCCTTCTTTTTTTCCAAATGGTTTTGATGTTGATGGTTTGATGAGTTAATTTATTTCCAAGATTCGAGATAATGATTTCAAGTTCTATGAACAAAAATTAAAAAATTCTTAATGATAAATCGCACAATAAGATTTTTATTTTAATAAAATTATAATAGGATATAAATAAAAATTAAATTATGTACTAAATTGTAATTTTTAAAAGTATTAATATTATTCATCATATCTAACTCATGTAGTAAAACATTCAACTTTTATAAGATGAGATATAAACTAATTTATTATATCATAGCTAAATGTCTTTAGTTTCCAAAAAAAAAATATTATTAGTAAAACTATTTAAATTATGTACTAAATTTGTATTTTTCATTTTGAAAAATATTAATTTACAAATCGATATATACTGATGAAATTTTTATGATTATGATAATATGTAGTATTTTTAAAATCAAAACCTATTGGAAAATTTACTATCACGTCTAAATTTCAATTACTAAATTTCTTAAACTTTTATAATTACTTTTATAAATATATTTTAGAAGCTATTTTTGTTTTATTTCATGTGGATAATTAATATTTAGAAACCTAAAATTTTGATAACGTGTATTTGAATTTATGATAGGTCTTTAGATACGTGATAAATTCCATGGTTGAGACTTGGAAGTTGTAAATAAGAATTTTTAGCTATCCAAATTATTTGTATGCTCGTCACATAATATTTTGATGAACAAATTTAGCAAAATTAGTGACATATATTAGAACAGGCATTCTGATGATATAGTATTTTGTTATCATGAAACTGAAACTGATTAAAATTTAATATATGTTCATATTATTAAAAATTATAATTAAATAAAAAGCAGCCTTGAGGTGGCTTGAAAAATGTTAAAGGATGAGAGGTATACAAAAGTGAATGAATATTAAAAAAAACAACGTAAATATTATAATGTGGCGTTTAAATGTGTGGGAGTGATTCACACAATTAAGCGAGATTCAATCCATCCAGTCTAATATCATGGTTGTCATTATATTGAGAAGAATAGAAATTAAGTAAATGTCTTGAGTCGCTTATTATCAAATTTATAGGTTTTACGTTGATTTATTATCATTAATCTAGATATTATTTATGGTTTGAGATTTTTAGCAATTTATATAATAGATATCGATCTGTGAAGTTCAGATAATAAATAAATTTTCAACATAAAATATTATTTTAAAATACTTATATCTAGTTAAACAGCACTATTTGTAGGAAACTTATATAATTAACCAATAATGTGTGAAAATTGAATTCTCTCAGTATAAAAATTGTCTTTCTAGACGCACCAGAAACCGTGATGTTAAAGCAAGGAAAAAAGGTATCTAGTGGTTAATTACTAACTGGTATTGAGCCAGCGGTGTGTTGCGTGATTCATTCTCCTTTCCTTTTCACGTGTTCGTCGGCCCATTCTCAGGCGCGGTCAAAGGAGCGGATCGATTAGTCGGTGAGTTAGGGGTTTGCTATCTATTCATTTGTTTTTCCAATTAATCGTGATGACCAATTGGAGATATCCATGGTGGATTGCTATGGAAATTGAAGAGATCGAGGATGGCTCGAGTCGGGAGGCAGAGTTATATGATTCCAGCCTTGCCTTTTTATTATGCAGTTCACCCATAACTTGATTCTTTTCATCGTATGCGCAGAATGCTCCCTCGGGAAGAGCCGCATCCTCCCGGTTCTGTAAGGGGCCCACCACTTGGTACTCAGGCGAGGGGTAGATCCCTCTGAGCCTCCCCTGGCTCCTCAGGGGTTTAACTCGCGCCAAGTGGGCTCGAGCACTGGGGCAATGAGGCAGATGGGTCAGGTAGTTCAGCCTGGCGGGCTAGTGGCTCGGGTTGGTAGTGAAACTCCTCGAATAGTAATAACTCATGATCAGATCAACCAAAGCTCCCAATAAATGGGGATATATCAGTCAAATTTTCTACTGTGAGTCAGTAAGTAATTACCTAATGTTCTTCATAAATCTATATAAATTAATCGGTAAAAGAGGAAGTTGAGACTCAATATCAATAAATCATCTCATTTCAAGAGAACAGATCTTGAAAGTAAATCACTTCAAATTAAATAAATACATTAAATGAGAAAAATATACAAATTTGAAAATAACAAACTAGCGAGCTTAGGTAATTAAAAGAAAAGAAGAATAAGAAAAAACAAAACTTATGATTGAAAAAAACCATGAAACATAGGGTTCATCTTTCGAAAAGTGGATACAAATGCAAATTCGAAGATGATAAGAATCAATAATCCCACCTCGGATTTCATCATGGTACAAAAAGTGTAATTAGTCAACTAGCACATGATTTGCGAGCTTATCGATCTTCTCCCCATTTTCTTCAAATCTCATTATAACATTATAGCATGACTCTATGGGTGAAAGTTTCTCAAGATTTGTCGAGTTACAACAATCCATGAGGAAGCTTTTTCACTCTATAACAATAACTAAATTTTCAAAGGTTTTGGACTTCTCATTGCTCCTTTCTCTGCACATCAGATTCTCTAATTTAGGTGGTTTGTACAATTCAAATAGTTTAAGTCGAAGGAACCCTCACGAAAAACATACCATCTTTTTCACGACATAGTGGAATCTAATTCAGAAATTGCAATAATAGCCTTCTTTAAGATCATCATTGGATCATTTGTTAACTTGCATTCCTGGCGAGTTGGAGGGGTTTGGAAGTAAGAATTCAATTTCTCCGACAACTTCTCAAACTTCCGTTCAAGAGCGTCGCAAAGGTAGGAATGAGTCTGAGAAAGGCATGAGATCGAGGAAGTAATGTTTTGTTATGATATGATAACGTGCTAACTTCTCATGTAACACTAAATCAGAGCAATTCACCAATGTTTTCTTTATGCTCCTCCAAAAGCGACAAATGAAGGATTGAAGAGCATTTAATTGTAATAGACGGCAAAAAACTGGTCTTCAAAAATACAAATTAGACATCTTTTTCAATTCCAGCTCAAGTTGGGTCAATTTTCCTAAGTCATCTCCCTACAACCAACTTTATTTAGAGCTAAGTTTGAAAGATTAAATTATACGAATAACCATTCACATACTTATTAGGTTGGCTTGAATGCAATTTGACCTTGTAGATGTCTGAATTTCTGCAATTTCAAATTAGACACTCGGTATATTGCAATAATGTCTCTAAGTCAAGACTCCAAAATTAGCAATCTACCGATGGAGGATGGAAGCATCACGCTACCATGTCCTTTATGCCCCGAATTTTAAGTGAATGAGTTCTCCTATCGTCGGTGGGAGCACATGATTAACACTTCTATCTATGTTCCAAAGCGCAAATGTTATGTGCTCTAAATGAAATAACCCATTTTTGTTTCCACATAGTAGTTTCATTAAATGAAACCAAAGATGAGTTGTGAATTAAATTATGCAAGCATTGAGAAATGTTATTATCGATGAGGTTTTGACCGAATAACAAGCCCGATTGAATACTAACAGAAGTATGAAACTATTATTTCATGTACTATAAAGAAATTACTACGTCTTTAGCCTATACAAACAACAAAGATCTCAAAAAGGAGGCCATGCATGAATAATACAAAACTCCTCCATCTTCCCTTAAGTTCAGCCACTTGAATCAAACTTCTATGGACAACATGTATAAATTATATATGATGTCTTGATTATTTCACTACATATGAATATGGAAATCCTCATAACTGGTTAATGGAAACACTTGATGATATAAAGTGCAGGAAGATCTGATAGAAAACAGGCTTTAGTAATGAACAGAATCTGTTCTGGCACTTAAGCAAGAATTTCTTACGGATTCGGGGCCTTGATCAGAGTGTCACTCCTGTTTGCAACCTTTCTCCTAAGAAGGCTATCTTATCTTTTGTGGACAATAAGCCTCCTAACACCACGATAGCAAAAAGTAAACCTTTGCATTTTTGATGGGGCATGGAATAGGTCCATATCTAAGCCTAAACGAAATAGGAAGCCCAGTCAATGATGAATTTATTACTATTAGTTATTTATTTAATTTTAACTTCATTTTGGATTTATCAGTTGTTTTTTGATTATCATGTAGGATTTTCATTATTTTCTCTTTGCCATATTGTGTTTTTGTGAGACTTGATATATTATTGAAAACTTGATAATTTCGTTCTATTTATTTTGTTCCTTTCTTGTATTTTGTGATAGCCGTGGCAGAGCTGCGTCGATTTAGTATCGAGCATAGCGATGTGGATCAGTTCATTATTCTTGTTCGCGCATCATTTGGTATCGACATAACGATCGCGAGATCAATTCGTCCATTCTTGTTACTGCGTCGATTGGTATCGAAGCGTTGGCGATTGTCGCGAATCAGTGGGATCTTAAGGTGTAAAATCAATGATTGTCTTACGATTGGGTGATGGTTTGGGCTCACTTAAGGTTGAAGCTTTATCAATTGGTATGATTGTGGCGGGAGTCATTGTGATCTTCTGGGGCTGTGCGATCATCTGGGTTGCAATTGATCAAATTTTCTCTCATCAATGAATTACACTTTATTTGATTCCTTATAACCCGCGCTAAGAATTGTAGGCATCCTAAAGATTCTTCCGCGGATACATTTTCTTTGCTTTGAAAACTTAGTTAATATTCGTGATATTTAAGCATATTTTGTTTTATTGTTTTAGATTCCAATTTATTTGATAGAGCATAAAGTATTAAAAAATAAAAATAAAATACTTTTGTTTTTAGTTATTCTTCGTGACTCGTGTATTTTGTAGTATATAATCGCATTACATTTTTTAAATTTATGTTTGTTGCATTAGCATATAGTATAAATTTCCCTACTCGATAGGGCACTAGATTACATCGACATGTCGATATCAAAGTGATTTGTTCTTTCTTAACTTCTTCACCTAACACAAGATCAGTAGAGACTTAATAATTTTGACTTAAGACTACAAACTTTCTCTCAAGATCGGTTTCATTCAATTGCTTGGGTAGTCATTCAATTGCTCAACCTCACATAAGGTTACTTGCAATAGGAGACCTTCAGTTCAACCTAGGTGATCGGTTTCAATCTGTTAATGTCAACTTCCCATTAGATTACCAACCACCAAGGCAAAATTACCCGCCCAAAATCAAGTGAGAATATGTAAACTTCTTAGCGATTCTAGCCTAGGGTTACTGGTAATTGGGGTAGAGATCGGGATAAACGGGTTGGAGCTGCCTCAAAGGGACATCCTGAAGCGTTAAGGTTAGTGCTCTGGGTGATGGTAGAATGGATCCTAGCCTTTTATCAGGTGGATAGTTGCTATTGAAGAATATTTTACAGTTAGTATGAAGCCAGTTGATAGTGAAACGAGTTCGATTTGCTAAAATGAAATTAACCAGACTGGCCAGCTAAGATGTCTTGGCCGAGAATGTGTTCTGAGACATGCTTACGTTTGGGTGAATCACCCATCACCTAGTGAAATCACATTAGGAAAGCAAAGTTTCAAGAAAAGTACATTCCTCCATCATATAAGGGTCAATTGTTCTCCAACATGATTAATCTAAAACAAATGACTCTTAGTGTAGTTGAATATTCTATGAAATTTGAAGAAGCTAGGCTTAAGTGTAGTCAGTTCCATGTAGAGGATCAATTTTCTATCTGCACTCGTTTTGTTAATGGTCTCAGGTTCGACATTCAAAGGATGGTTAAATTACATACTCCACACACTGTAAAGGATGCATATAAAAAAGCCTTAGAGCATCTCCAACCCACTCTCTATTTCTTCTCTTTTAGCCGCTAGCTAAGTCAAAGCCATGAAAATTCTCTCCAGGCATACTCTCTATTCCACTCTCTATTTCTAGTTGCTTGAATGACTACTTGAATCTTGTTGAGCCATTTGGCTCTAAATTCTCTCTGCCTTTTTTTCTCTTTATCTCTCTCTATATATATGTTTCTTTTTTAAATTATTGGAAGTTAGTGAGAATTGGGTGTAAAATAGAGAGTGTGGTTGAGTAATTTTTAAAGTTACTAGCTAAAGTAGTGAATTTAATATTTAAATATATTTTGAGTAGCTATTTTTGTTGAGTGTGATTGAGATATATTAGAAGTTAAGTTCAATAGACCCTCTCTTTTGCGCGCACGAATTAGTCCCAGTATCGTGAATGGTAATACATAGGCCCAAACAACTTGAAGAGTCGAGTACAGTTTTGCGTAACTCTCTTCTGTTGTTTCTCCTATTGAGTCTATAGCTAGTAATTCTGTTGATTATCTGTCATAATTATGTCATAAGTCGTATTGCATCTCGTTGTCCCCAACGTGCATTGGAATTAGATGTTGAACAAAGTAGTTTTGAGGATGAGGACTAAATTTTTGATCCTTTAGATTATTCTGCTTATGAAGATGATCTTCATGACAATTGTGATGCTGAAGCATGTGTTGGTGTGGTTAGATGTGTGCTATCCTGGCGCCAGATAATGATAAATTAGACGTGCTAGTATTTTCACCGCGATCATACGAGAATGGAGATACAAAAGTAGCAGTTTGTGATTGAGTCAGAATTAGTTCAATGAATGTAGTTTCTAAGAGTTTACTTGAAACTAGAACCGCATCAAATCCTTTTAAGAGTAGCTTGGGTGAATGACCATTACTTTGCACATTGTCTAGTCTCTATTCAAATGGGGGATTATAAGGATGAAATCTATTGTAATGTGCTACCCATGGATGTTGCCCATGTTCTTTTAGGTCGCCCTTGGCTTTATGATCTTAATGTTACCAATTTTGGTAAAGATAACATTTATTCATTTAAGTATAAGGGTAAAAACATTATTTTGAGACTTGTTAAGCCTAAAGGTTGCAATGGTAAACGTGACATCTCTAAACTTCTTGAACAAAATTTTCATATTTTAAAATGTAAGAAGTTTGAGAGAGAGGGAATTAGGACTGGTATGTGCTTAGCATTAGTGGCAAAAGAAGTTTCATCTGATTATTTGATTGTCGATGTTCCTTTACCACCTCACGTCGTTGATAGAACTTGTAAGAAAAGTTTCTGAAACCGTCAAACTTACATGCTAGATTAAGTGAGAAAGATTTCTCTAAGTAATTAAGAGTATAAACTAGTTGTTGATATGCATTGTAGATTTAAGGAATTTAATGTTGGTGACTATGTCATGGTTCGCATTAGATCTAAGGAATTCAGTTTCAAACTTTATCATAGAGTGATACCATTCTATAATTAAGTAAACTAGAGATGCAATGCATATCTTTATTAATTTGTCTAATGACATGGATATTAACCTTGTTTTTTAATATAGAAGGCTGCTACCTTCTGAGACACTTTTAGGCCTTCTTTCCTTAATGTGTGGTGAAAGCTATAGTGCGCTGTATGTCTTCATTCACGATATTCCTAAGGAAGCGGTGGATATTACCCTTGATGATGAGTTTGTGACTTGAGAGATGATGGTTTTCATCGTTTTGTACGTGAATAACGTGGTCGATCTGATTACGATGCTACTTGAATACGGGATGTTAGTCGCCATCATTTAGGATCTTCGTTGTTGGATTCTTCTTATTTCATTTCATTTCTTTGGAGTCGAGTTCTTTTGACCGGAGGAATGATGGGGCGTGGAGTGAGGCGCGTATCTAAGCTGTGGGGATAGAGCCAAGAGTCCGATGATGAATTTATTACTATTAATTATTTATTTAATTGTATTTTTGGATTATCCCGTAAGTCTTTTTGGATTTATATAAGGATATTTGGGATTTATACCATTTGGATTTTTATTGGTGCCTATAAATAGCATGTACCATATTTATTGTTTTAGTAGACTTTACCATATTATTGAAAACTTGATAATTTTCGTTTCTGGAAATAATGAATTCTTATAATATGAAATAAAATTTGAAAACTACAATCAATTTGAATTTTATTCCTATAAATATCTAAATATTTGTACATAATAACTTGGTTCAACCAATAATGTTAACCCTTATACATAATAATCACAAATCATATCAATTTCTAATTCCTTTAAACAAAAAAACAAATATTGATCTTCATATGATGGCATCACTTCCTATAACATAATGATTTCTTTACTTTTGACTCTACAACCACTTTCATTTGAAACTGTAAAGCAGATTGGAATTAGCCTCAAATTATAATGCAGCAACCATAAGTATAATTGAAAATATGACTTTCACAAAATTTGAAATAGTACAAGAATGAATATAAATTAAAAAGTATAATTAGAAAAACAAACATGAGGCGAAAAAATAAAACAACAATCTTAATGAAGGAAGAGAATATTTAGTACACTTATTATCAAAAAAAATAGATTTTTTTTATAGTAATTATCCTTAAACCTTTAAAATAATATTTTCACAAAAATTAACTAGAATCAATATAAATGAAAGGTATAATTAGAAAAACAAACATCAGGCGAAAAAATAAAATGAAAATATCACTGAGAAAAGAAAAATGCTTGTACCCTTGTTATCAATTTTTTTTTTTTAATAAATAATTCTTCTTAAAACAATTTTAAAAATAATATTTTTATTAAATGCCTGAATAGATATTATTTCTCCAGAATGTTTTTTTCTTTCTTTTTTATAGCGAAGTGAATGTTGGCCAGAACTGCAGCATCATCGGCTAATTCGCAAGAGATCTGGCGAACAACGGATGTCTCTGACCTTTATAATAATTCTATAACTTTTTTTAAAAGTATTTTTGAATTTTATCAAATTGTAAATTAAAGCCCTAAAAAATATGTGTTAAAATAATTTAACGGATTAAAAGTAGTGTAGATTATTAGAAGTGTACACCAGAGTGCATGTGGTCAAATTAGATTATCTGTGATAAAAAGTGGGAGAGGGATGGAGTTGGTGACATTTTGTCATTTATGCTGTTGATAAATAAAGGTAATCTTCACTAAGGAAATGTTCGCCATCTCAATTTTGTGAGGTGTTTTCTATTTTATTACTTGGCCTAGAAGAAGGTTCTCCTCATTTCTCACTGTCACCTCAATTTGCTTCTCTTCTTTTTTAAAGTTGTCCATTGATTGGTATCAAAGACTCAACAAGGTGGAATTTTCCCAAAAAAAAAAGAGGAAAGGCAAAACCTTTGTTCTTGCTTTACTGACATGATCATTAGGGGATACATGATAAATTTCAATCATAAAATAATTGCACAAACCAATAAATTAAATTATATGTCAATTAGGAAAGGGAAAATAGCTCACAAGAATCCACAATAACAAATTAATCACACCCTAAAGAAGAGAAGAGTTATGAGGACATACCTGTAGATACTCTTGTCTTTCAAATAAGATTGTAAAGAATATTCATTAAGCACTATTGATATAATGGGATCGATCACCCTCAGATTTTCTGAAATCTCTACACCCCCAACAAAAGAAAAAAAAAAAAAAAAAAAGAAGAAGCAGGAATAGAAAATGATTTTAACTACAAGGAACCTAACCAATGCCACTTGAAGACTTCATCCAAAAAATTAAATATATTTTACTCAATTGAACAAAGCCTTTATTTTTCTGAAACTTTGTGATGCAAGTTCTCTCAACAACCAAACAGAGCATATAAAAAAACATGCAAGATCCACTGCAAGATGAATAAACCATATGCCAAACTTATTCAACAATCATTGAACAGGTGCCATCAATTCCCTTCTTTAATTCTCTCAGCTACCAACCAGTTCTGTAACACATACTTAAAAAAAGCCAGATCTATAAAACAAAGAAATGTTATTGTTCGAAATACAAGACAAGACAAGCCAAGCCATACTATGATAATAAAAGTTATAATTATTGCAACTTATAACTACTTAATAAATTATTGAAACAAAGGCACTCTGATTTGCAGTAAATAAGAACTCACAGAGTGACAAGAGGAATCCAAGGAAGACTTGTAGGGTTTGAATCCATTTAGGTAGCTGCGGGTGAGATCGTGGTTTACTGCTAGACTACATGATTGAGTAAATCCGGGCTACAATCTTAGTAAATAATAAAGAAAAAGTATTATGGCCTATGGGTAGTTTGAGAGACATTGAGACACATTAATTTATTCAAGAAGAAAAAACATTCACAAGCAAGCAAGCATAGACACTGCACATAAGTATTAATTTAAAATAAAGAAAAAGAAAAAAAAAACCTATGCCATGAATCACTGAGCAATACAAAGCTACAAAGAAGGGTAACTTTCTACATTTCTTTAAAAAAATTATTTATTTTCAATATAGATTTAAAAATAAAAATTACATTTTGAAATATGAAAATAAAAATAATTATTACTATTATATTTTATTTTTGCTTTTATGTAACCCATTCTCATACAGGGGAAGCAACCATAGATATAAAACAAAACTAGTGAACTAAGACTATCCAAAAAAAGTTTATGGCATAACAGAAATCTGAATCACCCTTCCTCTTAAACAAAAAAAATCAATACTTAATTTCACTACATAGCTCCAAATGCATAGAACATTGACAAGCAGTTAACAAATAAGGAATTATACCACAGTACAATCAATTACAGATAAATCAGATGATTAAAATACTTGAATGTAAATTCCTACTATTTACAAGCATAATGTTAAAGAAAAGAAAAATGCAAGAATGCCAAAATATCTATTTCTATTTAGTTCTACTCTTCTATCACTAATCATAAACTACATATATCTAGTAGATTCATATAATCTAATGGAAAGAAATACACCACAAAGTCTTCAGAAAAAAAAGAAAGAAAATAAACAAAACTATTTTAAAAAGGCAAATAATAATATCATGATTTTCAATAATTTCTGATACAGCCTAGCTTTATAATCTAAAGCTTGAGAACTAAGGACCTTATGATAAAATAAAATGTGAATGAAGGCACATTCACTCTGCTCGAATAAGAAACCCCAATATGAGTCACAAAAATTAAAAATATATGAAACATATAAAGAACTTAACAAATGATTCAACATCCTAAAGTAAAAAATTGAAAAGGTGAAGAGTAGAAGTACCAAGATGGACTATATTAGGAAAACCAAACATATTTCACAATTACCTGACCCATCAGAACCCAAACATTCAACCACTTTCAGAAGCATTCATACCATTCATTATCCTGAGAATCTAACCAATGTATGTAAAGTCAGAGTAGAGGATATAAATAACTTGAATATTAAAACCATAGACAAATTAGGAATGGTTCCTATGTCCAACATACCATGACTTCAAAATCTCTCAATCCTTTGGGTAAGGGAAAAAGAGCCTTCGCGATATTGCATTACCATCTACTGGGAAGTGGACATCACTACAGTTACCTGAAGATCCTGCAATAGGAAGCTGAGTTTAATACATGACCATATTAAATAACACAAAAATAATATGACTAAGTTTAAACAAACAAAGTTAGCAATCTAAAAGATATAAAACCATGGACAATTGCTTATTTTCATAGATTTTTAGAATATAAAGAAGCAACATGAGTTTGAAGAGCAGTCACCTCTAAGGTAACTGACTTTGAAATTAAAGGGAATTTCCATAAATGTATTGGGGATATCCTTTGTTTGCAACACGACTTTGTTTCCTCGCTGCTCCTGTCTCTCAAAGCCTTCAATTGTTGTTAGCTGACCAGCGTTTTGGACCAGCACCATTATTTAATAATTGACAACAAGGATGTGTAATGTTTCTTTCAATGGATCTCAAACATAAACCCAAAAAACCTGAGTTTCTGGTTCTCAAACACTTGTCAATGTAAATATAAAAACTAAAAAAAATCATCACCCCACCAAAATCCCTAAAATTCTTAAACCCAAAAAACACATAAACCCTTCTGTACCAACCCCAAAATCATCTCTAACCCTCCTAAAAAATCCTAGATTCGATGGATCCACAATGCAATCGCACAAATCAATGGCTCAAGGATTCCTCCTGTCTTCATAATAGACTCACAGCATTAGCCGAAATCGCTTTGGCTCCGAGAGAAATGATGAAACGGAGCCCCATCACAGTGGAATCAAGGTAGAGGGCCAGAGGCGAAAAAGGAGAAGCTCACCGTCGTCCTAGTTAAAAAAGGTTTATGTTTTCCTTCTGCAGTTTCTCGATCTGAAATGAGAGACGGGGCAGAGTTGACAGCCGTGGGCAGAGGAATTTGGTGGGACAGATCTTGACGACGACTCCATTGGGGATAATGTTAGGGTTATGGTTGAGAATCTTGAGATTCATGAGGAAATACCGATATGTTGGTCTTCGAGACTCGAGAGAGGGAACTTTCCAAAAAATAATAAAAATAAATTAAAATAAATCTAAAAAAAATGAACATAGAAGGTAGTTTTGTCTGTATCATCAAGCCACATCATCGAAGCTTGAAATTTTTCGGAATTATGAAAGTATTTTTAAAATACATTTTATATGTAATTCACAAATTTTAAAAATATAAAGGTGTTTGACCGAAATAAAACTTTCGATGAAACTAATATAAAGTGTCTTCAAAGTATTTCGACAAATAGTGTAAGTATCTTATTGAAAATAACTTTCGATGTAAATTAAAATTTTAAATTATGAAGGTTTATATTTAAAAAGCGACTTTTCGATGTAAATTGAAAATTTTGAAATTAGAAGGTGCTTCCAAAATACGATTTCAAAGAAATAGTGCGAGTATTATTATTTCTTAAAGCGATTTTAGTGTAATTAAATTTTCGTAATTATAAGGTGTACATTCAAAAAAAAAATTTAGTAAGAATATTGAAAAATTATATAACTGAAATATCTTTCAGTGTAAATTGAAAATTTTGAAATTCTGAAAGGTGTATTTTGAAAGAGCCTTCCGAATAAATAGTATAAAAATATCTCTAACAAAAGGCCCGAAACCCGATATAAATTCAAAGATTTTGAGGAATGATGAAATTAATACATTTAAAAAGGCGTTTGAAGAAATAATATAAATATGTAACTGAAAGACAACACGATTAAATTAGAAATTTCAAGGAATTTTAGAAATTATGCCCCGAAGAGATATTTTTTAAAGTATTCTTCGAGAACGCTTTTCGGATGGCATAGACTATGTTAGATTTAGAAATATTTTTAAAACCTATTATATTTGAAAGATTTTTTATTTTTTATTAAACTACATGCCTAAAAACCCCCTTGAGAGAGAGGTCTTTGATGCGGTTGGAGTGGTTCGTGTTACGAAGGTTTGATATATTAGCTTTATATACATTGATGCTTAAAATAAGCATCATAATTTTTAAGGTTATGCAGCCTCAATGACGCTTATTGAAGCGTCATTGCAAATAACGTCATTGTTTTATAATTAGATCACATGACATTTTTTTACTCATAGTGTCATTGATACGAGCGTCCTTGTTTTAGTTTTTTTGTAGTAGTGGAGGTATATTGCAATAATTTTCGAAGGGTCTTTTTAGTTGTCTTTTTATGCAGGTAAGAAAAAAATTGGTAGAACTTTACATGGAAAGATGATGGAGGAAAGATAAAGTAGAACTCATATTCAATTATTGAATTGCAAAGGCTTCTTAGGTATATCGTTTAGATAGGTATGATATGAAATTTGGAAAGATATATAAAGAGTAAAGTCATTTGATCGATTATTGAGCCAGAGCATTGATATTATTAGAGATAGGTAATGTTTGATAAAAGATATCCAGGAAAGGCCGTGCTGATGTGAGTTTGTAGTAATTTAATTAGCACTAGCCGTGGCAGACCACCAAACTAATGGCTTAGTCTTGTGAAGGGTGTCACATAGCACGCAAAAGGTTATAGAAATTATAATGTGAATGCTTTAACGATTGTTTGGCTTTCCATCAAGTGTATGGCTTGGCTTTCCATTAAGTGTATGACTCCATAAGCAGTTGTGGAAAGGTGAGCATAATATCAACTTTTTTAATAAATATCGGGTGCTTGTTAACCTTTGTTTTTGGACTATCTGTTTGACTAGTTCATTGTTAAATAATGGCGATCACACTATTTTATATTTTATGTTTTTGTGGATAATTTAATTTGTAACGCGTTCACCTATTGGCATGCTAAAATGTAATATTGATGAAGCCATTTCCAAAATAATTAATTCCTATTGGTGTTAATTATGATATTACGAGGATGATCTGAGTTTTTGTTGTTCTTTAGATCAAGTGGCTGAGCTTGTTCGAGTTAGAGATGTTGAAATAATCTAGATGCATTGAAGAATTTATCTGGCTGAGTTCTTTCCATGGGGTCCTCTCAAGTGCCTTTTGAATTAGATGCAAAGGGTGTAATTAATGCGATTGCAAGTACAATTCAAGATCTCTCGTGCATCATTATCGTATTTTATTTTATGAGAGTAGTAGTTTCAAATTTTGTTATGCTAGGAGATTAGCTAATGTCGTAGCTCACATTATAGCGAGAGCTTCACATTTCCATGCTAGTCCCCACTATGTTTACTTATCCTCCTGTCAGTATTCACTCATTTTCCATGTGGCTGAATAACACTTCCCTTAAAAAAATGTAAATACTGTACAAAGCCCCAGTGAAGTTATTTTAAATTTGAGGAGAATTTTGTGACAAAAAAAAATCAAGAAATGATGAATAAGCTAATATTATTTCATGGAAAATTAAGAACCTTGTAAATGGGCTGAAATTTGGTTCAAGACAGTAAGTTGAGAATTAGAATAAGATGTATCCTTAAAGAAATACTGCTTAAGCCCAAAAGTAAATACCACAATTAGATCGCTAAATAGGGTTGGGTATTTAATATAACAAGTCATATCCATTGAAATAAAGTCACATGTTCAAATAGCACAGGTCCCTTTTTTAACTTCTTTGAATCTCTTTTTTTTTTTTTTTTCTTTTTGGGTTGCATAGCGACCCATTTCATTGATTAAATTTAGAACTACAAAGAATTATAGAAAGTAATTGGATGAGTGGGGCTGGTGGATAATATTCAGTGAATGACGAGCTTGTAGAGAAACATGAATTAGTGAATTAATTACAAAAGAAAATAAAACTAATTAAGAAAAAGACAAGAACTTAACTTACTGGAAAGAAGGAAAATTAAGCTTATGAAATTAAGGACATAAATTACAAAAATAAAAATAAACAAACTTAATGGAGAAAAGGGAAAACATGATACTTATTGATTCTTCTTCTCCCACTGGGCCTCTTCAACTTGCTCAATAAATTTGTCACGCATGGATTTTGGTTCCACTTTTTCAAGATGTTTCAGTTGTAACAATCCACGAGGAAGCTTTTCCATTGCACTACAATAAACTTGTAGGGTCCTCAAACGAGGCATTGCTCCTTCCTCGATTATTAATTCCTTTAAGGAATGCAAACGATCAGATTTCAAGCTTTGGAGTTGGGGAATCCACTGGAAGAAACAAAGTCAATTTATCTCCAACATATGAATCGTCAAGTAAATAGAACCCTCAGAGTTTGGGAGCTTCTCCAAAATAAACAGTGAGATCTTCTGTATCCTACAATCTTCTAAAAAGACGTTTGAGAATTTGGAGGTAGAATTCAATTTCCTTCGATAGCTCCAGCATTCCTGATAGGATCACCTTGTAGAGATTGGTGTGATGTGAAAAAGACTTGAGTCCTGGAATCAATCTTCTCTCTTCAGCAACCTTCTCCTTCCACACCTTTGATCCGAGACGGTTTAACAATGTTTTCTTTTCAAAATTCAAGGAATCCTCCAAATGCAAGGTTCGAAGAGCAGTTAAGTTGGCAATACACTCAAAAAACCCTTTCTTCATGTACGGATTTAATTGCCCATATAAAGTCAATTTTTTAAGCTGGGTCAATTTTCCTAATCCATCTCCCTCTAACCAACTTCCTGGTAGCAAATCAATGCTTGAAGGTTGGTGAGTTTCTCAATACTCAAATAACCATCGACGCACTTACTTGATTTTATAAATTGATCACTTGAAATCTTACCATAACCACAATTTAGATATCTCAATTCTTGCAATTTCCAAATTGTATGAGGTATGTACGCTCTTTTGGAACCTAAGTCTAAACTTTGGAGATTAACAAGTCTATCAATGGAAAAAGGAAGTATTGCTCTTCCAAATCCCCTGAGGCATAGGAATTTTAGATGGACGAGTTCTCCTATAACCTCTGGGATTATGAATTCTATATCTCTACTTCCTAGATCCAAAACAGAGAGTAACTTAACATGTTCTTGTAAAAATCTCCAATTTTTTCTGTCAAGGGCTCTAGTAAAAAAAATCAAAGATCTGAGACGTGAATTACGCAAATGCTGAGAAATGTTACCCTGGATGGGATCATGTCGATGAATGCTAAGTCGACGAATGCTAGTAGGAAATCTAACATCAATCATTTCATCCACCTCAAAAAGGCCTGCATCTCTGGCCTCTGAAATTGCAAGGTCCCGAAGGAGATCATGTATGCGGCAAGACTTCACTCTTCCATCCACCTTTCTTCTCGCCACTTGAATCATGCTTCTATGGATCAACTCATATAAGTAGTCTTCACAATATATTCAATGGTTCTTTTCCCCTCACTCATATAAAGCCTTCTGCCAACCATAACTGAATCAACTTGCTTGTTTTGATTTCAAAGTCTTCTGGGAAGATGCCAAAATACAGAAAACAAGACTTCAAGTAATAGGGCAAGTCATTGTAACTTAAAGCAAGAATTCCGATACAAGATTCAGGACCCTGACTTAGATGCCACTCTATGCTTGCAAGCACTTTCTCCCACAATGATTTCGTCTTCTCTTTTGTGGATAGCAGGCCTCCTACCACCACAATGGCAAGGGGCAAACCTTTGCATTTTGCCACGATCTTTTTTCCCACTATTTCTAACTCCGAAGTTAGAACACCTGATGTACCTCTGTTACCAAAGGTTCTCTTGAGAAGGAGCTCCCAACCTTCATCCTCATTCATAGTACGAAGTCTATAGATAAGTGCCTGTGAATTGGCATGTTCAACAATTTCATCTTCTAAATTGAGAACTGTACTAGCGATATTCTCCTGTGAAATGGCATGTAGAGCAATTTCTTCGTTGCGGGTGGTGATGAACACTTTGCTCCCCTCCTTCGCTTCAGGGAGATATGAGCGCAAGTTACTCCAAACTTCACTGTTCCACACATCATCCATAACTACCAAGTACTTCTTCTCCTTCAAATACCCACAAACCTTTCTTCCAAGCTCGGCCCCTCCCAGCTCTTTAACTTCTTTCTTCTCTTCATCACTGAGAGGCATAACAGAATAAGCAATCCCAAGCAAGATTTCTCTAGCTCTGAACTCCTGAGATACATAGACCCAAGCATGACAATCAAAGTGTTGCTTAACATCGTCATGGTTATAAACTTTCTTAGCAAGAGTTGTCTTCCCTAGGCCGCCCATACCCACGATGGACACCACCGCTCTCCGCCTATCTCCCTTCATCAGCATCTGCTTCACCACCTCTGCGCTGTCTTCAATTCCCACCACATCGCTTTCTTCAACATCTGGGCCCCTCTTCTCCTTGTGCTCCACAACCTGATCAGTGGTACTGGATGAGCTGGAAGCTCAATAGAGCTTCAAGGCCATACTTGGATCTATTAGCCATAATCCTCTCGATCCTGACATTGATCTCCTTCAGACGGTCGTCGAGTTCGTGGATGAAAGTAACTTATCAATAAAACCTACAAGTAGGGAAGACACTTGGGGAACCGAGTGTTGAGTCTCAGCTGCCGGCGATCCATGTGGAGAGGCCGAGCTGTCGATGGCGTGCTGGCATTGTGGGTCACGTTCCGAATCTGCTCCACCCACAGCTTGATTCTTTCGTCGTGCAAGCATTGTGAATCCTCTTTCAGGAAGAGGTGCATCATTGCAGCTCGTCCACGTAACTGCACTTCCCTTCCACTTCCGAACAGATAAGCTGTAAAATCAGGTTGCTCAACTTCTCCACAAAGATCGAAACTGTATCTGCCATTATCTTCACAACTTCTCCACAATGACTGGGAAACTTTGGTTCTTCCTCCTGGGTGTGATTGGGTTCCCAACAATTCCTTTTAAATATTTCATCCAACCCCAAAAATGATTTTTCTACAGCTGTATCACATCATATGCCAATTCTAAAGCAAATTACGTGATGTGCACATCAGTTTTTGCATATTTCCTTTGGAAAATTGTCAATTGTCATGTCCAGGATAAGATTTCCTTAGGTCCGTTCTTATTTACGAAAATTTTATTCTTCAAAAATTGAATATGAAAATTTTGATAATATTTAATCTTTAATTCGTTTTCGGAAGAAAATACGTTTCGATGCTGAATTTGGTTGAATAAAGAATAAGAAAATCTGGATTTTGTAAGCGATTTCTTTGAAAATGAAGTTAATGAAAGCAAATGAAAATGTGTTTAAAATTAGTTCTGTGTTTTGTCGTTTGATTTTTGTCTTGATTTTCTTGTGCTACACTACCTTTTTACTTATAATTTGGTTTCTTTCTGGCTTTTTGAATTGCTATAATTCAGCAGAAAGCAATAGCATAGCTGTTTACGTTATCGTAAAATGTTTGAAAATAGTGGTCATTTTGCTGTTTTGAAATTTGTTTTCGTGTATTAAAAATAGTAAGCAGCATTTCGCTTGTTTTGAAAAGTTTGAATGAGTAAAAACAGGAAAATTTCTGCCCTCTTAAAACGAGGGCGCTATGATTGTTTGATTACAGGAAATACAGAGGAAAAGAAAAAAACCCTTAAAAATGATTTTCTTTTAGTTCTTTGTAAATACATTTATTCCAGACAATCTCTCCTCTTTTATCTCTAATATTTTCCTTAACCTCATTATCTTCTAGTCCTCTACAAGGGGTGATTTTTCATCGTTGGTGACTTAAAATCA
Organism: Tetrastigma voinierianum; assembly: GCA_016808115.1. Taxonomy (NCBI): domain Eukaryota; kingdom Viridiplantae; phylum Streptophyta; class Magnoliopsida; order Vitales; family Vitaceae; genus Tetrastigma; species Tetrastigma voinierianum. Next base: position 32,016 of record JAEQBH010007832.1, on the reverse strand, counting down.
CTTGGAATTTTATCTCTTTGTTTTTTGTTTTGCTTATTAAAGTAATTAACTCTCTGAAAATTTGGGTTTTTATTTTGTTTTTATATTAGGTAAATGCTATTATGGTGTTCGGTTGCTCATCGTCTTGTCTGTGTGTGGTTTGCCATTAACATTTATGGCGTAACGTTATCTTTGTTATAGTCTTTTGTTGCGTGAGGGTGATTTAAACGAGGTAAGGCATATTCGGATTGATTGAAGATGTCAATTATAATTAAATTGACCTGTTGAAGCACAGGATGTATGTAGTACAGTCATTTATATTATCAAATTTGTAGGTTTTAAGTCAATTTATTATGTTATTAATATGAATATTATTTAAGTAAGTATATGATTTTTAATGTTTAATCTTGAATGCGGGATGTGCGAGTTTGAATTAATAATATTTTCTTTTAAAAATAAATCTGAAATTAAAAAGCATTAAAGAAAATAATTGCCAAAAAACTACATACTCCATATTTAATCTTTTTATTGATGGATTAAAATAAATAAAATTATTTTGAAGTAAATAAATAATAAAAATTCTATTTGATAACTCAAACAAAAATAATATATCAATTAGTTCTATTTTTATTCTTTTTCTTTCCTTTTTACTTTTCCTCTGTTCCTTTTCTTACATTTTTTCATAAGGAACCAAACATAGCTTTGGGATAAATGGAAACCAAAAAAATTTCAACTTAAAATATTTATTAATTAGATTAAAGTAGTAATTTGATCATTTGCTTTCTCGATAATTTAAGCAGTAACAGTTTTGGACACTTTTTGCAATTTGATGAAATCTTTATGTGAGTTACAAAATAATGAAAATTTATATGTTGATCATTGTATAATCTAACCACAAATTGTAATCAATAAAAAGTTGAGACTCAATATCAATAAATCATCTCATTTCAAGATAACTGATCATTGAAATTAAATCACTTCAAATTAAATAAATACATTAAATGAAAAATATCTTGGGGTGAAAGCAACCAAATAAATGGTGTAAAGAATTAAAATTAAGAAGAAAATTACTTAAAAAAAAAAAAACCCAAGCAAACATAGTTCAGGAGGAAGCAAAACATAGGGTTCATCTCCGGTGGTGCTCTTAACACGGTGGGAAGTTGTGGCTGGAATATTTATTTAATTTAAAGATGAAAGAAAATCCCTTTCAAAGAGAGGTAGTGCAGGAAAAAAATCAATGGCAACTGTGGTGGTGGAAGCAGGGGTGGGGTTCTATTTCTAGAAACTGTCTTTGGAGATATTATATATAGATATCTGCTCCCATTTCCATCCACCCAAGTCAAAGACCTTTTAAATTTCACAAAAAGAACGTATTCTAAGATAAATGGTATAATCTTCATATATTTTTTATATTAAAAAATGAAGTGTTTAAATTTGAAATTATTTTAAAACTATTACCTATTAATAATCAATCCTGAAATCCAGTTTGATTTGAATTTCATTTGTTTAATAAAATACAAATATATAAAAATATAGTGTTAAATTAGTAATAAAATATTGGAACTCACGATACATATATATATATATATATATATATATATATATATATATATATATATATATATATATATATATATATATATATATATCATTCAAATTCAACCAGAATTTATTTTGGACTAAATTCACAATATAAGAATTATTGGACATTAGACCTTCATTGTGCTTTAGGGGACAATGTGGCATAATAAACTCATATTAAGAAATTAATATAGATTCAGTGATCTCGAAATTGATTTATAATTGGTAAAAATGCAGTTTTGGGTTAATTTTCAAATCATGAGTGATGAATAAGGTTTTAAGGTTAATTTTAAAGCCAGTGAGTGATAAATAGGGTTTGAGAAAACAAAATAATAGTTTGAATATTTGAAAAAATCTATATTTATTGTATTTTTAAATATAATTACTTTAATATCAAAAACTAATTATTGAACTCCCAAGACTTAGGTATATTTAAAAAAAAAAAAAAGACTTATTAAGGTATTGAATAGTATTTAGTATGAGAGAAAGATATATAAGAGGCAAGATATTGATTATTGAACCCCAAAGACTTGTTGATATTATTGAATAGACTATGATTTGAGGTGGAAAGATATATCTTAATTTCTTCAATTTCAAAATTGAATGAGGTATATTGCAATAATGTTTGAACTTGGGTCTTTTTAGTTGTCTTTTCATGCAAGTAAAAAAAAATTGGTAGAACTTTACATGGAAACAAGAAAGATAAAGTAGAGCCCATATTCAATTATTGAATTGCAAAGATTCTTGGGTGTATGATTGAATAGGCTGATATGAGGTTGAAGATATATAAAGTAGACCTGTCATTCAATTGTGGATTACCAAGACTTGTTGATATTATTGAATATGTCATGATTATAACGACTTTCTAAAGCTGTATCACATGCCAATTCTAAAGTTTTGGGTCAAAAATAGACTTATTATTTTAAAAGAAATGATGATTATAGGTAGCATCTTTAAAATAACTTTGAAGTATTTAGAAACAGCGGTTTTATTTTAAATTAAGCCGTAGTTAGAAAGCTATGAAACACGAAGTCGAATTTTGAAAAAGGAGACAAAATAGAAGATTTGATTATAAAATTATAATTTTCGATTAATCAAGAAATTTAATCTAATCTCGGATAATAGGATTTAGTAGTTGGAATAAATCTGTAATCTAACATTGTAGTAAAATTCGTCAGTCAGAGGCAGTCGAATTGACAGTTTTTCGGCGTCTAGCATTTGGGTCTTAGTAAAGAATTTGATGCGACGAAGTCGCAATATATGATCTTTCATGTCTGTCGGTGGCGTGAGTAGAAAATGAATGGATAATTTGAGATGAATCCCAGAATCTTCTTGGGCGATGAAGGAATATAATGGTGTTTTGAGAAAAGTTTAATCATTAAGAATAAGCATAGTGTTGGTCTTCTTCATTAAATCAAGAAAAATGGGAGAAATTTGGGGATCAGTAGTTTTGAGAGATTTTGCTAGAGAGAAGCTTCTCTCTAAATTGTGATGACAGTCGGTTTGGAGACGAGAGGGAGGAATTACTGCAGCGGAAGGCCCGCGTGAGTTAAGTTTAAGGGGTTTTCCAGGCTTCGGTAGGGGTTTAACTACACTTGGGTTTATTCTTCGGTTGAAATCTGTGTAAATGTTTGGTTGATTGAGGCCTTGAGCAGTAGTTTGATCGAGATCTAGCTTGGGCCAAGGGTGGTGATTTGTTCGGGCAATGTGGCCAAATGGTGAGGGACCCATTTGGTCTTTAATAGCATAATTATCTTAAATCATTGATTGATTTGGATGAGGCAGAAATGGCCCGTAAATCTTGAGTTCTAAAAGTGAGCGAAGTAGATTAGGTAGTGTTGGGCGAGTAAGCCCTAGGGTTTCTTTGTTCTAGGAATAGTGACAAAATATATTTTATGTGAAAATGTGTTTAATCAGTGATTCAAGTTGAATTACTCGTGTTTGATCATTAGCCAGTGAGCTAATTTGATGTATGAATTAATTACATGACATGATTGTGTAATTGGTTATTGTGTGGATATGCATGTTTATATTTGCATGTGATTGCATTTGTATTAGGTGGCGTGCATGCGAATTAGTATCGGCTGAAATATCTACAAATTTATAGGAGTTAGTGCATGAGATGAGTGCAGAGAAAATGGTTTGGAGGATAGTAAAAATATTAATTATCGGAGGTAGTCCAAATGAAAAATATCAATCGATTGGGCGGCGATTGATATTCGTCGGAGGGTAGTATGAAATAAATAATATATCAATCGTCGAGATGACTGATGATATATATTCATGGGGAGGGGTTGTCACTGACAACAAAACAATAAATTCTCATCACGAGGCTTAGGAGGTGTGAGAAGAGAGTCGGTGAGGACTCGGGATCAAGGTTAGTGTGTGGTGGCGTTCAGTAGGATCTGTGCATTTGCTTGAATGTTGTTTATTTTGGAACGTTACCCATTTAACCGGTGAAGTAAGCAGCCAGGGGCGATTACCTCTTTGAGCATTATCTCTTACAATCGAAGGGATATATTTTACGAGTGCCGGGGTGGTGGGGACGAGTAGATCACAGGGGCGAGATGAAGAAAGCCGGGTTGTGGCTTTGATGATGTATACATGTATTAGAACTCGTTAAGTTTAATATATGTGTTGTATAAGAGTAAAAACATATTAACTCTTGTAACTATTGGATATAGTTGGTACATTGATGAGTATCGGATTATGGGCTGAGGCCATTTTATCCATGTATGTATGCATTATGATGAATCATATTCTTATTTGTTGGAGACGGTATGTCACGATCTTGTATTTGGGTGACTCTGGTACAAGGAAGCTGCCCAGATTTAGTGGCATGGGTAACTTGGGCATCACTTTTATGTTCCGCGAGTTGACGGGTAGTCGACGGACCCGAGTTTGGGGCGTCACGGCAGTATCGAGCTTGATCCCTGAGCCTAGGGAGGCTCGGGTTTGGGTATCCATCGCTAGGTGTGGTTCGATGATAAGTGTAGGTATGAGATTACCTAGGAAATCACGGGAATAGGACACTGCATGCACGTGTTTTGTGTGAATTGGTGAATTATTGTGTGTTTGGTGTGCATGACATGTTTCATGTGTAGAAATTTTATGTATGCTTGTGGTATTACTTTGGATGTGTTAAAATATTTTAAAAAATATTTGAGGTGGTGCACGATGTCTGGCCCGGAGCAGTAAGAAAGTAAAGAAAAATAAATTTTTATAAATTTATTTGAGTTAGAAATAGAAAATAGACTTCATAAATGGTTGGGCCATTAGGTGATGAAAATAATTTTCACAGGTTTCTGATATTAAAACTAAAAATTAATTGAAGCATAATTTTGTTATGAAATTATTTAGTATTTTGAAGAAAATGATTTTCTAGGTTTTTACCAAGTTATGAAAAAAAATTGAGGAAAATGGGATAAAATAAATTTTTATAAGAATTTATTTGAATTAATTTACTGAAAATATGAAAAAATATGCAAACATATATTTTTTGAAATTTTCTGATAATTTAAGAATAGTGGAAATGAAAAATGAAGAAAAAAAATTTCTTGATGCGGGAGCAGTTTTGAGCTGCACTTGAGCTATAGTGAAATTTTTTTTTTTTGCTATTGAGAGGGACGGTGTATCGTGACCTAGGCCCTTGGGGTGTGCGTGGGTTTGTGAAGCCTACGACTGCGATGTGATTGAGCGGCTTGAATAGCTTGGGTGTGTGCAGAATAGTCTAAGGTTGAGTTGCAATACAAGAATTGTATTAACGGTGGAAGAAATTTGAAAATGGTGCGATAAGTGTGTATTGCAACATAGGCGGTTGGGTTGATGGGGTATTGCAATACCACTGATGGCTGAATTAATTTGGATGATTGAGGTTGTATCACGATACCTTTGTGATGTATTGTGATGATCTGGCTATTTGAGCAGGTTGTATCTGTACTTATTGTGTTGTAATGCTAACTAGAAAATTTGGGCATTATCGTATTACACTAGGTGTATTGTGGCGAGCAAGGCAAAGATTTGGTGTGTTGCAATACAACCTGAGCCGGCCAGACGGCGCATCTTGTTTGGCGTGCTGGGCGCGCGGCGAGAGCCACGTGGCCATTGCGACACGGCGGCTGCAGCGGTAGCGATCTGACCATGCGGTGCGACCTGACCGACGGCTAGGTGACAGGTTGTAGCGTAATGACATGTGAGCATCGCCTGTGGCGCTGTCTTGCTTTGTGTCTTATTTGGGCCACAGTTTAGGCGCTGGTGCACTGGCTTGGTTTTCGACCTAGTTTTTAGACTGAAGATGTTCAGGTCATCGTTTGGACGGTTCATGAACAACATTTCATTACAAATTTTGAAATTTAAAAAAAAAAAAAAAAAAGCAAATCAGTAAAAATTTGACAAAATTTTGAAGAATAAATTTTCAAATAAAAATTTTGGTGGATCAAAATGATTTGGTGTAAATAAATTGTCTGCATTGCTTCATAAATCTGAGAAACTTGATATATATGCTGCTTGGTTATGTGTATGATTAGTGTCTCGATGATGTTTATGCCTTAGAGATCTTGTATTGAATTCCTTGCCATGTTAAGTATGTGTAGATAGCTAGTAGAGGACGGGACGTGAGGGCGTCCACAGGGGCAGCTGATCGAGCACCATGACTGTTGACAGAAGTATGGTATATGATCGTGGCACTGTTGAAGTGTGGAGTGTTATGTTCTTGCCTGTTGCATAGTAGTCGGGAGATCCTGGTAACCTCAGGGATTTGGCACCACCCTCAGACATTCCACGGGGAGGAACCCAGATGGTGTGATGGTAGTTTAATGGTCGGCATCTGGAGGCTATGGAGATCACCTCAGTCGACAGGGATCGGGTTCGGCGCATTCGGCTAGAGGCGAGAACCTGGTATGGTGGAGATGGGTTGGGACTCTAGAGACTTAGGGGTTATGACATGGGCGAGTTTGAGGCGTTCATGGGTAAGTATTTTCCGGCTGAGGCATCGGCTGAGTTCTAGGAGTTTGAAGCGGGGCGATGAGGCGCGTGATGGACTATGGATAGATTCACGAGGTGCTTGGGTGCGATGATTACGTAGCCCACAGGTGTGGGACAAGGTTAGGAGATTCGAATGGGTGAAGTTGTCATTGAGCGAATAGTAGGACTTACGCCTACGGGATATGAATTCCATGGTTGGGTAGCCGACCATAGAGAGATAGAGGATGCTCGGAGCTTCGGGATCGTGTTAGTGGCAGAGAGGAAGACCGGTGATCTTCCTCCCGGTTCAGGAAGAGCGGGAGAGCCTCACCAGTTGCGAGATCTCGAGTCACGGCCATCGGGCGGGACGAATGAAGTTGCCGAGTTAAACGGGATAGATAATTGTGCTACCATTGTCGGCGGCTTTGGACACATGAGGCAGGATTACCCCCCGAGGCGGGGATCGGGGTTTGGGACATCGCAGTCCCAATCAGTGCCGAGACGAAGGATGATACATTCCTCCCACGTGCAGTACAAACCCGAGCGATCTGGTTCGAGGAGCTACAGGGCACCATTTCACGAAGCGAGCCCAGAAGAGCGTATGGGTAGAGCGAGGCAGGCCTGACAGGGACGCTCAGGGGTCGAGACTCTGTAGATCCATGGCCCAGTCAGCGGATCAGCCGATTCCTCTGAGTGCGTTTGCTATCTCGCTATGGGCTGGGTGTTGTTGATTACGATTGCTTAGCATTCTTTCATCTTGTATCGGTTGTGTCGAGTTGGGCTTAGAGGTTGAGACCTTAGAGGAGCCTTTGTGTGAGTTTCCCGAGGATTAGGGCGAAATAGGATGATAATATAATCGATTCTGTTGGAGATCTGGGGACTCTACTCCACGGTGAGTGGACTGAGGATCATGGACATGTCGAGGATTCGATGTGCGTCCACCGGGGATGGATTGTTGGCTTGCTTTACAGGTGGGTGCTCAGTCTTGGCGCGGAGGGTTGCGCCTACGCGGACAGTATTAGTGTGGTATTTCGGGGGAATGACACAGTCTTTTTCCAGATGATGCTCTGAATTGAAGTCCTGAGGGACGGTTAGCGAGGTTGGCTAAGCGAGACCTGCACAGAAACGAGGAGAAGGCAGGACTTAGATCTCGGTAGTATGCAGTATGTGGATGTTTTCAGGATGAACTGCACAGACTACCTCCGCATAAGGTAGTAGACTTTGGTATCGAGGTTACACTTACGATACTTCACCCATCTCCACCCATTCGCATGGATGCACCGAGTTGAAGTTGTAGGAACTGGGGAGTCCGGTTCTGGGAGCTATTGGACAAGGGGTTCATTAGGCCAGAGCACTTCACCATGGGGCGCTACGGTTCTATTTGCGAAGAAGGGCGAACCCGCCATTGTGCATTGATTAAACCAGTTGAGCCGGGTTCTGATCGAAATCGGGTACCCATTGCAAGATTGGCGATTTGTTTGATCGTTGAGAGGGCGAGTCTACTCCCAGAGATGGTGCCCTTAGTTTACCATCGGGTGAGGTCGGGATCTGAATATCACAGGCGATTTAGAGATGCGTGTGGGCACTTTGAGTTCACGGTGTGCTATGGTTAACTGAATGCGCTGGCTGACGCATTCATGGATCTCATGCATGGGATATTCCCGACCCTATTTAGATGGAGTTTGTCGAGTCTTCGTGGATGACATCTTGATCTCCCGATCAGATAGAACATGAGTATCACTTGAGGATCGTTTACGGAGTTGTTGAGACCATCAGCTATCTGTGAAGTTCGATGAAGTGCAGTTCTTACCCAGGTGAGATTTTGGGACACGTGGTGTCGACATCTGAGAATGTAGGTGACCCAGGAGAAGATTAGAAAGCCGGTGATGAGTTGGGAGAGAAGTAGAAGTCGGTCTTGAGATACGTAAGTTCTTGGGATTAGTTTGGGTGGGAAATTCATTGAGGATTTCTCGGAATGTGACACCCTATGAGCTAGGTGGCCGGGAAGGAGGTCAGTTTGATTGGGATGAGATGCGAGGAGGCATTCAGGAGTTGAAGAGGGAACTGCTTGGCTCCATCTTGATAATCCGGACGGACGAATTTTCCTGAGTGTATTGTGATGCCTCGAGGGGCGGGATTAGGATGTGTTTTTGATGCAGTCAGGGAGGGTGATTTGCTTATGGTTCTCGTCATTTTGAGAATCACGGCGAATTACCCCCCACACACGACATGGAGTTGTGATTTGTAGTCCATGTGAATTTAGGCGCCTTGCCTCTGACGAGGAGTTCGAGGTGTACTTCATACCATAAAAGTCTGAAGTATATTTTCACGCAGCGGGACCTCAACATGAGGCAAATGTGGTGGCTGATGCACTCAGTCGGAAGTCACGAGGAGCGTTAGCTAGTATAGCTCGGGGTGGCGGTCTTTCAGCGTAGACGGTTTGTGTACATAGTCTGACAACAGACTCGAGTACCTTAGAGTTTAGTGGCTGCAAATCTTTGTTAGTAGTGATTGGGGTCGATGGCGGGGCGAGAGATAGTGTCCATCGAGGGATCGAGTGTCACGGTCAGTGCAGGTGACGAGAGTGGGCCAGTTCACGCGGATGTTAGTCTTGATATAGAGGGGCGGGTAGTGGTTCCCAGTTCAATGGGTCGAGAGGAAGTGCCGAGGGTTTCCACTTTGCTCTCGAGATTTCTTAGTGCATCCGGTGTACGAAGATGTACGGGATCTTACCGTCGCGGTACTATTAGTGGGATGAAGAGACACGTGGGGACTTCATTGCCGATGTCACCACATCGGCCGGGTTGAAGTGACACCAGAAGCCGACGGGGCTGCCGGCCATTGGAGGTGGGCGAGTGGAAGTGGGAGCACGTCACGATGGACTTTGTGACCCGCCCACGGGCCTTGGCGAAGCTGGCGGTATGGGTGATGGTGAGCCGGCTCCATGAAATTCGGCACATTTTCTAGCGAGTCGCGGATGACCTTACATGGAGAGATTTTTAGGTTATACGTTGAGAATGGTCGAGCTTCATGAATACCGATATCCATAATGCCGGGATAGGGATCAGGAGTTTGGCGCGCACGGAAAGTTTCAAAGGGAAGTTTGACCTGTGACCCGTATGATCTGACGTTCCGCCCCTCGGACGGATGGTCCGGTCGAGAAGATTATCTGGTATTGGGGGCGTACTGCGAGCATGCGCCTGGATTATAAATTGTTTGGGAGGAGCATTTGCCCTGGTGGGGTCGCCTGCAACACGGTTGCCCGGGCGGGCATGCGAGATGAAAGCGCCCAGTATGAGGCATTGTATGGGAGGCCGTGTGAATCGCCGTTATGTTGAGCAAGGTGGGAGAGAGCTCAATGCGGTCACGGTTGATTAGAGACACGAGAGGTGGGCTTGATACGACAGCGTCTTCTCCCGACTCGAAGACGGTTGAAGAGCTATCTGGTGATGCGGCGTCGATAATAGAGTTCGAGTGCGGGGATCACGTCTTCTTGAAGGTGATGCTAAGAGAGTGGTCGGGATTGGCGGCGAGTATCGCAGGGTTCATTGGGCGCTTTTGAGTCTTCCGAGGGATGAACAGCACATTCTTTGTCTGGTTTAAGTTGCCGTGACATGATGAGGTGGCTCCCGGGATTATTTCGTCTCAATGCTCGGAAGTATACTCCGGATCCGTCTCATGTGGTGGATTGAGGACGGATTGAGGTTGGCTAGGATGGGACCGCCGGAGGACCGGTGTGCATTAATAGATACTTGTGATCGGGTTTTCTGCGGCCTTGAAGGCCAGTGAGGCTAATGTGAGGGTACTATGGAGGCACTATGGGTGGGGAGAGGTCCAAGTGGGAGCGCGAAGACCACGATGCGGACCATATCCCCTTCTTGTTTGGAGTTGAAGGTACGTGGTTTAGTTGTTTTTAGATTTAAATATTGTTTAAATAAATGGTAGAGTCTTGCGTTGTATATAAATGTGATTGATTGTAATTGTCTAATTTGGAATAATTCCTTTAAGGAGGAGAATGGAACTGAAATTATTCTGGAAAAATGGCAAAATCGTAATTTAAATTCTGAATTGTAATTCGATTGAAATTCAAATTTATTCTCTAGATCTCAATGAAGCAGATTTCATAGTTGGAATGATCTGTGAAATCTATTAGCACGTAAAATTCGTCGAATTAGGAGCGATTAGAGTGGCCGTTTTAGAAAGTATCATGTTTTGGAGTCTTGTAAGCAATTTGATGCTTGAAAGTCATATAACAAAAATCTTCGTAATGTGGCAAGTAAGGCGTGAGTGAAATGATGAAATGGACGGCCGAGATAGTCACGAATCTGGCGAAATGAAGGGACATGTGGTCATTTTGAGAAAAGTTTCGTCTTAAGGTGAAAGAAGCGTGGTGTTGGTGTATTAAGTAAAAGAAGAAAAACGGGAGAAGGGGAATTTGGGCATCCAGTAGCCATTTTTGAGAATTTTCAGAAACTTCTCTCTAAATTATCGCGCGTCCGGCAGTCGCGAATCTTAGGGACAAAGAGAAGAAGCGCTCTATGCGAGAGAGGGCTTGGCGTGGAGTGCAGGATTTGGGGATTTTCTCAAACTCCGAGAGGTGAGAGTTCTACTCTTTGGGTTTATTCCTCGATTCAGTAAATGTAAATGTTTCGGTTGATTGAGGCCTTGAACTGCCGTTTGATCGGTCCCAAAGCTTGGGACGAGATTGATTGATTTATTAAACACGTGTGAGCAGCGTGGCAGAGTGAGGGACTGTTTGGATCTTTAATAGCATAAATTATGCTTTAAATCATGGATTGTTGATTTGGATGAGGCCAAACCAAAATGAAATGCTTGAGTTCACAAAATTGAGCAGGTAATTGAGTGTTGGAGCAGTAAGCCCTAGGGTTTCTTTATTCACCAGGAATAGTGACACGAAAATATATTTTTGTGTGAAAATGTGTTTGATCGAGTGATTCAAGTTGAATTGCTCTTGTTTGATCATTAGCCCAAGTGGGCTAATTTTGATGTATGAATTGATTAATTACATGACATGATTGTGTAATTGGATATTATGTGGATATGTGCATGTTTACATATTTGCATGTGATTAGAGCGTATTAGGTGCAATCAAATGCGTTAGTATCTTATTTCCAGGGTATCAGGATATAGGAGTTAGTGCATGAGATGATCACAGAAAATGGTTGGAGGTGATCTAAAAATATTAATTATCGGAGGGTAGTCAAATGAAAAAATATCAATCGTCGGACCCGATTGATGATGTCGGAGGGTGATCCACAGGCAAATAATATATCAATCGTCGAGACGTGATTGATATATATTCGCTGGGAGGGTTGTGCAGACTAACAAAACAGTGAATTCTCATTATGAGGCAGGCGGTCATTGAGAGAGAGTCGGTGAGGACTCGGGATGCGAGTTGGTCGTGAGCGTTGGTAGGATTATCGTTTTAACTGTAGATATTGTTTATTTAGACGTTACCTTTATGACAGGTGAGTAGCGGCAGGAAGCTGATTCACGCTCGACATGCTTCGCCTTAATGAAGGATATATTTTCTGAAATGCGAGGCGTCTGCGAGACGTCCTAAGGTGAGTTAGAGAAAGGTTGTGGCTTGATGATGTATGTAGTAGAAGAACTCGTTAAGTTTAATATGTGTTGTGTAAAATAAAAGCAAATATTATCTTGCTTAACTATTGGATATAGTTGGTACATTGATGAGTATCGGTTTATGAGCTGAAGGCCATTTTTATCCATGTATGTATCATGTGATGGATATATTAACATTTATTTGGAGACGGTATAATGCAGTGCGTATTTGGGTGAAACTCTCACGTCTGAAGACTACTGCTTAGATTTTACGAAGTGGCGTCAGATGGCAGGCATCACCTTGTATTCGGAGGTTAATGGTGAGTAACGAACACCGAGGTTTGAGGCGTCACAGAGAAATATGCCTTTTAAGTGTTAAAAATAAAAAATAAAAATCTAAACATTTCTCGGAAACAAAAGTTTGCAGTTGGAATAATTTTTTATTTTTATAAATGAGTTATTTTAGACAAACTCCAATTCTAAAAGCAAAGTAAGGAAGGGAATATTATTGCCACGTTATTAATATTTATGGAGGACCATATCAATTATCATAATAAAGATAGATTATTAGATAGTTTGATTAAATACATGGAAAGAAAAAAATATTAAAAATGATTTTCTTTGGACTCTTTAATAAAAAACATTTTATTCCAAACATTAGCTCAACGAGAAAGTTGATTTTTATTTGATTTAAATCACTAATTTGTATCTATTTTTCATTATTTTTCTCAATAAGTATTTTTTTAATGAAAATTTGGGACTATTTTATTTTATATTATTAGTCTGTCAGGTGTTTGGACACTATCATCTTATTAATTCGTGCCGTCGTGCTATTCTGAGTGTTCGTCGTATTTTATTATGTGATGGTATTATTTGATTTGTCTTTGATGCGGCAACATTTGCATGGTGAATTCAAACAGACAAAGCAGGTCGATTGGTCGACGATATCAGTGTAGTCGTCAGTATATTGAAGAAGCTGGGGCGTAGATATTCTAATCACTATATTATCAAATTTATAGAGGACCTCTGGAATTTATTATCATAGTAATCTTATGTTGTTTTAAATCATATGATTTTTAGCTATTTGTATCTCGGATCACGTGATATATTATAAGTTTGAATCAATAGTATTATTTTTCTTTAAAAAAAATAAAAAACATTAAGAAAATAATTACTTAAAAACATATATTCTATATTATTTAATCACTTTATATTTATGGATTAAAATAAATAAAATTATTTGAAGTAATACAAATAATAAATTGATTGATTACTTTTCCTCCCCCTTTTCTTTTCTTTACATTTTTCCTTAAGAACCAAACAACAACCTTAGGGATAAATGGAAACCAAAGAGAAATACTTGATTAATTCATTAGTAGTAATTTGATTATTTGCTTTTGCGATAATTTCACTTGGTAGGTTTTGGACATTTTGGTGTATTTGTTGTTTGCATTATAATTATATATATTTAACCAGGTCTTTGGTCTTTGATTTGTTTTTTTTAACTATATATATTTTAACTATATATATATATATATATATATATATATATATATATATATATATATATATATATATATATATAATTATGAATACAAGAGGTGGAATTTATTTGCTTACTCTTCTTTTTGCAATTTGATGAAATCTTGCCTGATATTTCTCGTATTTCTTGTTTGATCGAGGTTTGATTACAAAATAATGGAAATTTATAATGTCCTTGTCTAATCTACAAATCTAATAAAAAGTCTTAGTTGTATGGCCTAACTATCTTTCCTGACTCATTTCTAAGATTTGTAGTCAGCTCTAAACTCACCATTTGGTAAGAAGTCTTGTCACGTGGATCCACCATCGTGATATTTGGGTCCATATCTATTTAAGTGGTCTGTTAAAAATCACCAATAGGTATCTGCTTGGCTAATGTCAAATGAGTTTATGTAATTATAATTAACAAGTGATGTTAATTTTGATTTAATCTTGAAAGTTAGGTACTGGAAATAAAATAATGGTTTCAGGATTCGTGTCCTTTCTATAAGACCGAAACATGGCATCCGAGATTCGTGACACAAAAATCTCTTGTGGGTCCTGACCACAGCCGTTGCGGTACACCTAATAATCTATTCTCTCTCACTACTCTCTATATATATGTGTACCTTTCTAACTCTAAATAAAATAAAATTGTTAAAAATTACCTTATATTCCTTTCTCATAAATTTTCAAATTACGGATATTTGTACTTTTTGCACTCCAGATTTTCGGCTCTTTGATTATCTGTTTGTCAATCAATCATCTAACATCCAAGATCGTCTGCATCGACAATATCCACCAATAGATTTGATTTGGTGAAGAGTTATGTCGTTTGGACAGGTCGGGATCCAGTCCCGGGTCAACCCAGACTATTCAGTAGGATTTACCCAAAACAGGTTGGACATGGGTACCAGTTGTTATGAATTAGTAGGGGCTAGGTGGGAGGGTGGCGGCCTAATTTCATTCATTTTCCTCTGAAGTTTTGATTTAGTCCACCTGTATTCTTTTTCTTTGGTGAGTGGGGTTTGGTAGGCATCTCAGCAGTTATGCTTTATCATTTATTTTCTTCAAAATTTCTTTTTGAGATTTAGTTAAGTTTTATTTAATCATATCAGAGCGTGCATCCCCAAGAGTTAAATATCTGTCATTAAATTTTATTATTATCTTGTAATAATTAAATGTATCGTTTATTCATTTATATCATATCTATTTATAAATTTGATTTAAAAAATATAGAATTAATATTTAATTAAAATTTAAAATAAAAATAAATATTCAATTAAAAATAAAAATATTATAAATATTTAATTAAATCATTAAATAAATATAAATATTTGAGTAACAATTTTGTAGTTGAAAATTTTTTTGGTTACAAATATTAATTAATTTTAAAAAAATTTGTACTTCTTATAAAAAATAATGAAAAATAAATAATTTGTTAAATATAGGGTTAAAAATAAATGTGTTGGGATTAATAGAAAAATCAGATCCGATGTAGTTGATAAAGATTTTGCTGATTTAAGTTAGTTGCATCTTTTAATCATTTTTTACTACTAAAATGACATAGATGATTTGAATATTTCATTTTAAGTAAGTAAACCGAAAATTAAATTCGTTGAAAATAAGCGGTAGTAATGCGTTTATACGTTAAAGTTAGATTCTTGCGTTTTAATTCTTTTATCATGTCAGCGTTAACTACGTAGTTGATAATGATGTTCTTTGTTCAGCGGACATATGTGAGATATCTTTTAGTAATGGCGTAAATCGCGATCTGTGGCCACTATCTTGCTCCTGCATCCTATCTTAAGCACGTGCGATGTCTAGTTGTCCTCCTGCAGTGCTTGCCAGCCGATGGTGGAAGCTTTTTGCTCCTCGTAAAGTGCTTTTCTGTACTGACTCTGTACGGATAGTTCGCGAATCGTAATACGAAATAGAATTCTCTTAATGTCTGTTGGGCTACGCTTCACTTTTATGTCTTTCTTTAGATGCTTTTTTTTCACAGTCTAACTGGCAGAGGGCAACTATTGCATTCTTTATGGATGCGATCAGAAGTCAAGAGATACAGGTGTATCATGAGTTCCCTCATAAACAGGGGAACGAGACCTAGGGTTGTTTTGTGGTATAATCATCAACTTATCACAGTGTTAAGCACCTCTGACAAGATCATAAATCCACGGATTCTAACATTTAGCAGAAAGCATATTACGTAACAACACATATGACTGCGAGAAAAATAAAGTAGAAATAAATAAAATTTTTTTCATTAAAATATTTGTTGTAAAAAGAATTATAACAATAAATAAGCGCGCCAGTCGATGATGTTATTTCCGGCTGCGGCTATTTGCGTCTGTCACGAGTATCACGCCATTTTGTACAATAATGTCGATTCTATCATCGATTTTGTACGAGCAGTAAAGTTCGTGGTGGGTCATTTCCAGCGGTGGTCTCGAAACTTGGTCATCGCTCGATCCAAAACTTGACATCGGTTCACCCGATACCGATCACGGATCTTGGGTTATGGTCGTAGAGATATCTTGTGATCGGCGTGTACCGTTTAGAAAGATTTTCGCCTTTACCAGCACCATATTGGAGATGCGGTGCAAGGTTTGCAAAATCAAACAGTCAAGTATGAATAAACTAAGGTGGAAGAATTAACAAAAAAATTATTTAAATAGTTAATGGAATATTAAATGAAAGATATGTGTGTTAATGGCAATAAAATAAATTATAATTCATATCAAAGTAAAACATTTATATTTAAATTTGTATTTTAAATTATTCACAAAATATGATTTATGGTTTTTCATTATTAATAATATTTTATTTATAATATTATAAATTGAAAATAATTAGAAGTTGATAAAAATATTTGTAGGCTAATTATTTGGCCAAAAATGGGTTTGGATCAAAACGGCGTCGTTTTGTCATTTTGAGACAAAACGACGTCGTTTGGCTGCGCAATTTTGAAGTGCAGCGTATAAAACGGCGTCGTTTTGGAGGCGACTTTCAAATAACCAAAGCGGCGTCGTTTTTGGGTTGGTGGCGTTGCTTCAAAAAGCGTCGTTTGCTGCTGATTGTTCAAAAGCGGCGTCGTTTTGAACAACATTTAAAAATAAATAAAGAGCTTGGCGTCATTTTGTCTACGGGAGAAAGCGAAATGGCGTCGTTTCATATGGGCCTTCTGTCGAAATCCCTGTTCTTACCTTCAGGTTCGCGGCAATTTTGGGGAGAGGGGGGAAGAAAGGGCCGCCGGCGCGGTCGCTCGTTGCGTCGAATCTGCTGCGGAGGTAGCGGCGGTGGTGTGGTCCACGGGCCAGACAAACGGCGTGGGAGCGCGAGCCGGCGGGCGCGGCGATGTGATCTGCGACACAAGCGCAATGGGTTTGACTTCCTCTTGAATTCTTCCCTTCTTCGAACCGTTTATTGCAATTTCCCTCATATCTGGAAATCGTTCCCATTTTTTTGCTATTTATAGAATTTTTTGTTTCAGTTGTTGGGAGTTCGATCCTACTTTGTTGAAAGGAACGGTATTAGCGGCGTCGTGACTCAGAAGGAGATGAGAGATCTTGGCATGCTCTTGGCACACTTTGCACTACCTGACCAGTTTCTGTCGCATCTTTGAGCATAGTGGGCCATAATATCCACGCCTCGGGTTTGCACATGATTACTGACGCCGATGTAGTTTGCACATATGCAGCCGTGTACTTCCCTAAGTATGTAGTTGACATCTGCCCTTCCTACGCACTTGAGGACGGGTGCGGTAAAACCACATTTATAGAGTCGATGAATAGATAACGCTACTGGTCTTACTAGCTTAGAGCGCCTCCTTCGGGTTGCTTAGCGATGTTCCTTCCGATAGTCCCATATGGGGTCCATCCATTGGCTCGGACATGGCGGAGATTTCCTGCATTATTGATGTTTAGTAAGGGCTGCGAGAGATGCTCGGGTACCTTTGTCGGTCTTCTGTGATCTTTGTTATGATTTGCTAAGGCATCTGCTGGTAGTCTGCCTTGGGTACATGTCACGATGCGGGCGATGCACGAGGCACTGCTTGATTCTTATGCCTTCTTGAATATAAGATCATTTTCACCCTTGGCCTCGTGGAATCTTCTATTGCTACTACGATTGGGGAGTCATTATGCGTACCCTCTGGTAGTCGGCTTCCATGGAATTGGGCGAGTTAAGCCTGTATATGACCTCGTATTCGGCCTCGTTATTGGAGGCTTATAACCCAAATCTGAGGGCGTACTCTACATCGATTAGTCGGAGAAATTAGAATCAATCACCGCACCACTCACGGGCATTGGCGGCCAATCCACGGAATGACTTCAGGATGGGGAGTGGGCGTTAACTACGTGGATTCGTTAAGCTCTGCCGAGCTGAATTCCATGATGAAGTCTGCCAATATTACCCTTTTATTACTGTCCTTGGTTTTATTATCGATGTCGTCGCTTAGCTCACATGGCCCATTTTATCGGTCTCCACGGGAGCCTACATTTGTGCGATATTGCTTCATTGGATGCTCGGTTGGGGCTTGATGGTATGTGAGCACGAAAATAAGGTCCCGAGTTTTACGGCGGTGAGTCATAGTGCTAAGATCGACTTCTCCATTTTTTGGATACCGCCTCGGCTCATCTCAAGGCTAGAGCTGCGATGGTAAATGATGCTTTGCACCTATCCAGTTCTCACGATCGGGCGAGTCTTGGTTGTCCTGCTTGATGCGAAACAACTAGATAGAGAGTGAGGAGTTCTCCCTCGGAGGGCTTACGAGATTGGGGGGATCTTATACTCGTTTTAGTTATCTGATTACTCTTGGTAGTGTACATCCATTAGAGGCCTTCTTCGGGACACGGAAGAAAAATTTGGCATTATCTTGGCCTTGGACAAACGTTTCATTGCCTTGTTATTCTCTCCCTTTGTCCGGCGGTTCTCTACGGCGGCGTTTGAAGGAGGAAGCATGTTAAGTACAACCTTTATCTTGTCTGGGTTTGCGCATCCTCGGTTGTTGACTATAGAGCGAAAATTTCCGGCGAGGAACCACGAGTGCACACTTGGGTGGGTTGGCTTCATGTTATAGTTCTGGGGTCTGAAGCGCCGACTAGGTGGGCTATGTGGAGCTTGGCACACCACGATTTACCAACATGTCGTCCCGTATACCTCCGCCAGATACTCACGATTTGCTTCTGAACATCTTGTTCTGCAATCTTTGATAGGTGGCCCTGTGTTCTTATTTCGAGGCATTACGAGGCGCGTGGGTTCCTTGCCGGTTCTGACCTGAGGTCTTCTCCTGGTCGTCGGGGTCCATTATGATCTGGTTATAGCCGAGAGGCGTCCATGAGCGAGGGCTCATGGCCGGATGTTGCGTGCAGTATCATGTCGATGCAGTGAGAAGCGTCCTTTAGGCGGGCCTTGTTGGCAGTTGGTGAAGTCGATCACGGCCCGCCGTTCGCCGTTTGGTTTTTAGCCAGGGACGACATTGTGACCAATCGGGATCTCCACCTCCCTTATGGCGTGCGCGGAGGAGTTCTTGGGCCGCCGTTTATAGCGCCTGTTTTTCGAGGCGAAGCTCCTTCTCGTTTGCTTGACGGGTTTGAAGGATGAACTGACATTCAGCCTGTGGGTGATTACAGTAGGGTCAATTCCGCCCATGTCCTCCTGCTTCCAGGCGAATACTCCCACGTTTTGTCTCAAGAAGTGGATGAGGAGGTTTCTAAAGTTGTTAGTCAGCTTGGACCCGATGTAGACGAGGTGTTCTGGTTGGTCGTCAAGTTGTACGGGCTCTAGCTTTTCTGAGGGCGTAGGTCGGACGCTGATCTCATCTCTCATGTCGAGCTCGTCTACGCATATGTTGTCCACTGTTTTTTGCTTCATCGACGCTGAGTAACACTCCATGACCACACGTTGATCTCCTCGAACCGTTCCTACCCCATTCAGCGTGAGAATTTGTGACCATGTGATGGCGGAGGATGGCTCGTATGTAGCGTTGAGGAAGTGCATGATGGCACGTTGTAAAGGCGAGGGGAGGCGTGCACTGAAATCTCACTTGTTTATTGAGCGGCATGGGGTCTCCCGAGGTGAGCACTAGTTGGATCAACCTTAGGGGTAGCCTCTTTCTCTGAGAATCCGAGGCGGAGTGGGCGTTAAGCGGTTCTAGGTTGTCCTTCGATACCATTTTATCGAAAGCCGATGTGAAGATAATATCGGCTGAGCTCCCGTTGTCGACTAGGACCCGGTGGATTATTTTGTTAGCCAAGACGACCCTTATCACCAGTGGGTCATCATGGGGATGTCGGTAGCCCTCCATATCTGAATCTGAGAAGGTTATGGTGGTGTCTAGTCGAGGGAGTTTTGATGCGACCTTGCCTCAACATCTCTCTGACTGAGGGTGTGCAAGTGAGCCTTCTGTTTGTTTGGACTCCCGTCTTCTTGAATCCTCCCGAGATCACATGGATCTCCCAGTTGTTGGTCTTGGTAGGTAGTTGCTAAGGTGGTGGTGGCTGCGCTTGGTTCTGGCCTTTTGAGGCCACATAGCGGCGAATATGCCCACGTCGGATCAAGTATTCAATTTCCTTTCTTAGTGGATGTAGTTGTCTGTCCAATGTCCGTGGTCCTATAGAATTCGTAGTATCTGGTATTGTCACTTTTGGTTGGGTCTAACTTCATCTAGGAAGGGTACCTCAAGAACTTTTCATGTTGTACTTTTTTGTAGGACACCGTGACAACGAGGAAATTTGTTGGGGGTGAGCTAGGCGGATACGGTTGCTGCGACTGTTTGTGGTGGTCCCAGGAGGTCTCTGACGTTCCCTCGCCTTTTTGGGGATCGTTCTCTTACTCCTATGTCCCTTCGTGAGGATCTGTCCTTGTTTCCTTGCCTCCTGGGGCTTCGTTCCCGTTTCTTATCACTTTTGTTCTTCTCCTTTTGGGTGGAAGAGCTCCCTCGCTTGGATATGAGGGCTTCTTCGCCGTTAGTATACTTCTCTGCTTTGGCAAGTACCTCGGCCATGTTTGCTTGCGGGTTAACGAGATAGAACATCGGTTTTTTGGCTACAGTACTCCCGACTCACGCAATGGGCGGTGATGACCTCCTGGGTTATCTACCTTCAGCGACTCTGCGTTGAACCTCTGGACATAAGAGCTCGGGCTCTCCTACGGGTTCTGCTTTATGGTCAGAAGGTGATAACTCGGCTTCTTGAATGTCCTAGCTTCGATAAAGTGGGAGACAAATGCGATGAAGAGTTCTCTAAACGACAAGATTGAAGGCAATGATATTAAGCGGGCTATTTGGTCCCTTTAGCGTGATGGAAGGCTCGACATCGTCTTGGGTCAGTATTGTGTGACTCCGTCTGGTTCTTGTAAGTGTTGAGGTGATCTACGGGGTCCTTTGTCCCATCGAACGCTTCGATCTGCGGCATTCTGAACTTTGCTGGGAGAGGGAAGTGTAGCACCCCGGCCATGAATGGGGATTCAGTTTGTTTCACCCGAGGCGTCCATGGGGCTGGAGCTTGACCTTAAACTTCCTTCGTATGGTGAGCTCTTCTTCGGATCATACGAATCTCTGTTCCCATGATCACTCCTCCATTCCTTGTTGATGAGGCACTGGCTCGTTATTTATGTTATTCCCATCATGCGCTTCTTCATTACGAAGACCCTCTTTGGGGTAGAGTAGGGATCAACTCCTAGCTGTTAGTTTCTCCTTCTCCATTAGCTTCTCGAGGAGGGTCGAGGTGTTGCTGTTCTTCCTGGGGAATGGTGTTATGGCCTTCTCGGGCCTGTGGTGCCTCCTTTGGGTGTTGTATTTGTCTAGTGAGTTGCTCCAACTTTATTAGCAGATGTTGATTGGTGAGGCGGAGCGCCTCCATCTCGTTAGTATTGGCGTGTATGGTTTCCAGCGTGCCTCCGGGTGGTCGGCTATCTAAATTAACTGGCGGTCTTTATCAACTGGGGATTAAGCTGACTCTGCTTGTGTTCAGAGTTGATACCATCAGTCAACGAGATTAGCTTTATTTGTAAGGCGTAAGTTTCCCATGACGATTATGGCCCGGTGATGCTTCTTCAGCAGCTGAGGTACAGACTTGTTGGAATCGCTAGGCCGGAATCCGGCCGACTGGATGTCGAGTTTCTCTACAAAAATAAAGCAAAGAATTGACGGGGATTGCCCGTTGCCTCTCGAATGCTGAGTCGAGTTCTTTTGGTGGAATAGAAGATCCAATTTGGATTAGAGAATGAAACATGTACCCTTTCTCACCAAGGGGTGGCAGTATTTGTAATTGGTAACTTTTTCCTAGTTGGATAGTGATGCAGAATCCCTCCCATTGGGTGAGAGATCTTCTTTCCTTATCGTTAACCGATTGATAAGGGATAATCAGAAAGTATTAGGAATTATCCTACTTTCCTAACGGGTGGAGACTTAATTAGGAAACAAAAAGGGGTATTTTCCTTTAGTACGGATCCTTTGGGCTGATCGTATCACCTGCCTTTTAAAGGGGTGAATTGGGCTATCGTGTTGGGCCTGTGTTTGGAGAATACCGCTTGGGTCGAGCAGTTTCGTTGGACCTGCTCCCTAATCTCCTTTTTAAGCCTCGGCTTGTGTTCTGGGCCTGTGTGCCTATTTTAAACCCAATCATATATATATATAACACCATGTTTGATTACGTGCTTTTTAATTCACGTTAATTTAGAAAATATGGTTTTGTTTACTTACTCTAAATATGTTTTTTTTTTTTTTTTGGGCTTTTTGTTTGAGATATTATATACTTTAAATAATTGCTTCAAATGCTGCAGTAAATCAAAACAAGATAAAAGACTAAAAAGTACCTTTAAATTTGTTACACGAAAAAACCGGATTTTTTTTTTGTTAAAAACAACCAATTTATAAAAATACATTATTAAAAAAGATAAGTTCGTTTTCAAGAAGACATCTCTTGACCATTTTTATAAGAATTATTTTTTATTTTTTTAAGAAAAATAAATATATTTCTTAAAATAAATCCTCCTTTCTTTCCTTATTTTGTACTGACCATTTAAAATAATCTCTATTTTCATAATAAATTCTTATGTTTTAATTATCAATAATAACAACAACAACAATAATAATAATAATAATAATTAAATTAAAATTCATTATCTTATAACTTGAATGATGTTTCATCCTCATAAAAGAATTTTGTTTCTATCCATGTATTACTAGTTTAAATCAATAAAATTATTCTTTTTTTTAAAATAATAATAATAATAAATCTTTAAAATTTGTTTACTTTAAAGGCTGTCAAATATTATTTTACTTAGATATAGATTTTTGATAACAATCATCAATACATCCTTAACTTTTCAACTTTTTCTTGGACCATTATGGGTTTTAATATTAGGGGCAGGAAATTGACTAGAGCCTGCATAAGATAGATTCCTTTTAAGCATTAAACTTGATCGTGCAGAGACCCATGTAACATTACCGAAGCTTATCTCCTATTATAATATTATTTTATAATTGTTTAAGTAGCATAACTTTCTGATCACTTCTTATTTTTATAGAAAGAAATTAAATACAGATCAACATGGATGAATTGATTACGTCGAACATCCAAAAGTGGATCATGGATGATTTGATCATGTTAGACTGCCCAAATGATAAATTCCCTTTAAGCATTAAACGATCAGTGCAGAGACATGTCACAATATCAAGCTTATCTCCTATTAAGATATTATTTTATAATTGTTTAAGTAGCATAACTTTCCATATCACATTTTAATTAGTATGAATTAAGAAATTTATTGATTCGGATTAGTAATACAATTGATAGAAACACAAAATCAATAGTAGTAAAAGCTTTCAAGAATAACACAACATTCGTATTAATAGCGAAGCATTGGTTCAAGGTTTACATTTGATAATCGAATAATGTATAAATACTAAGATTCTAAGCATCTTGTGAAACGTAATTTGATTTGATAATTCTATCTGATCAAACTTTGACATCTGAACTATCGACGCGAAAACCACAAAGAAATAGAACGTCGACAAACGCGACTCTTATAGCAACAAATTCGTGATAAAACACGTGTATGAAAAAATAAAGTCAGCTACGTATGGATGTGAAAGAAAACCACTTTATTAAAAAAAAAAAACTGCGTACATGAAAAGAAAACAAAGGAATGTGATTTTTTTGCCAAGAATGGTGAAAAATCACTTTCTTTTAAAAACAAGGGTTTCGAGCGAGAGAATAGAAAAGAGTGACTAGGATTTGAAAGAGAGGGACCCGCCAGGCTAAGTCTTATTAGTATGTCAATAATTTCTTAAAATTGGATTATGGATGATTTGATCATGTTACATTAAATTCCTATTTTAAGCATCGAACGATGGGTGCATAGACATGTGACACTATCAAGCTTCACTCTGTGATATTGTTTATAATTATTTATGTAGCATAACTTTCCTTATCACGATTCATTTTAGGGAAAAGAAATTAAGGGGATGCTGTTGAGCTTATGGGAAAGGCGTGGATAATTACTGTCCCGGTTCTTGTAGATTGCATGGTAAAGATCCCTAATCACTGATAACTTAGGACTTAATAAATCTTGATCGAAAAAAAACCACTTATCGTAGAACTAAATAGCTCTTGATGGGTTCATCAGAAACTAGCTACAAATGTGGTAGAGCATTGACGTTTAAGAAATGAAGGGTATAAGAAGGGAAGGGGTCATGAGTTCTAGTCTCAGTCAGAATAATTTACTACATCGTAACTAAAGTGTCACTTATCAAAAAATAGTTTGATGAAAAAAGTTATAAATCGTATCTTTTTTAATCCTCTATTAAAATATTCAAAATTTTATTTTTATCCTTCTCTACTTATTTATTTAAATCTTTTAACAAATTGGTTATATGATGGGAAAATAATATTTTATGAAAAAAAAAAAACATACTATGAAGAATTTATTTTGTTTGAGATAATATGAAATATAATTTTCTTTTATACATTTATTTTAATAATCTATGACTTTTTAATTTTGAGATAATACACTGGATTGATGTTATTATAAAAAAATATTTTTATTAATAATTTTATCTTTTAAGTGAAATTTTATTCTTAATTATTTTATATATAGAAAAATATTTTAATAGCAATTTTTTAATTTATTTGTGATAACTATAAGTCAGCATTCATTTTTAATTTGATACAAATATTTAAATATTATTTTTGGTTATTTTTATTTGATAAAATTATAAATAAGAAACCTAAATTCTAGCCTCATTTTTTTTAAACTTTTTTTCTACTAGTCTCTTTTCTTTTTAAGTAAAAAGGGGTAATTTTTTTGTCATTCTTAAATCGAAACGACCTCTCTACGCTTCTTTCCATCATTTTCTTCTTCAATAAAATGGTTATTCCACAAGATATAGGTTTCCATTCCATTTGTTTTTTCGTGTTTTTGTCGTCATCTTAGTGCGACATGTCGTTGTTGTTGTCTTGGTGCGACGTTTGATTGTCGTCGTGGCGCAACATTTATTTATGTTAGAGCGATTCAAATGAAGCGAAATATATGCAGTGGTGACGAGTAAATCAATGATCATCAATATCTTTATGGAACTTGAATCAGGTATTCTATAATGAAAATGGTCATTGATATTAATATCAAATATGTGAAACCAATTATCAAATGTATAGGTTTTGAGTCTATTCATTATACTATTAACCTAGATGTTGTTTCATTTTCTATGGTTTTTAACAATTTTGATTCAATATTTCCATCAATATATTTATAGTTTAAATCAATAAAATTGTTTTTCTCTTCAAAAAAATATAATAAAATTATAACTCAAAATAAACTCTACTTCATGCTTAATAAACTCTTTTCAATTTTTAAATTTTATTTTTAGTTATTTCATGCTTGTATTGCTATAGTTATAATGATTTATATTTGTATTGACATTTTCTAAAAAAAAATTGCAACCAAGTATTATTTAGTGGATTCTGAATATCCACAACATGAAGGATTTCGCAAACCTTATAGAGGAACTAAATATCATTTATCAAATTTTAGACCTCGCATACGACCAAAAGGATACAAAGAAGTGTTCAATAGATACACTCATCTTTAAGAAGTTGCATTGAACATAGCTTTGGAGTTTGGAAAGCACAATGAAAGATTTTAAGGATAATGTCTTCATTTAAATTTGATACACAAAGAGATATCACAGTTACTACTATAGCATTCCACAATTACATTCGAAGAAGTGCGTCTATAGATCCAGTGTTTTAGAAGTATAATTCAAATTCATAATTTGTGCCAAGAATTTGTGCTAGAAGATGAGTATGATAATGAAGATTTTCAATATTCTAAACTTCAGAATGTCACGCTCCGATTTCTCTCTGAAAAATTCTTTGAAAACAAATAGATTCTAATGGAATGTTTGATTCATGTTTTTGGAAATTGTTTTATGTTCTCAAAAACAAGGAAAATAAGAAAAACAGAGAAAACATGTTTGATTTCCATGTTTTTTTTTTGTTATGAGAAACACAAAAAATACTAAATTCAAATAATAAGAAGAGTTTTTAGAAAACATCAAAATGGTGTTTTAAATGTTTTGAAATTGTTATAGCAGTTTTTTAAAAAAACATGAGCTAAACAGGTCCTAGGTTCTCACAAGTACAACCAATGAAAAAGATTTTGAAATGAAAATCAAAAACAATCTAATGAATATGGGGTTGGGGAACTACACTTCACTTTTCTAATTTTTACATCACAAGAAATTTTAAAATAATATCATAAAATTTAAAATAATAAAATACATTAATGATTCAATGAACTTTTTTGAGAGAATAATTTTATAGATTGAGCTAATAATAAATTCGATGAAAACATAATCAATTCACTAAAAACTGCAGGGTGAAACTGACATCTAAGTTAAGAGCATGAATCGGTTAAAACCTACATATTTGATAATTATGTAATAGTAGAAGTCTGTATAAAAGCTCCCGGTTCTACGACTTGTGTGATCGATTTGGTTGATATGCAATGCTTTATCAAATTTGTTTTATCGATTCGAATCATATACAAAAAAGTGAAAAGCGATGTAACAAGACAGCGAAAACCAAATCATCTTACTATTTAAATATTTAACTTTTGACTTAATTATGAATGAACTTAAATATCATAAACTTTTTCCCTTAAAAATGAAATTTTAAATTTGAAATCATTTTTGAAAACTATTACACCTATTAATAATCAATCATTTGAAATTCCTTTTGATTTGAATTTCATTTGTTTAATAAAATAACTATAAAAATATAGTTGTGTTCAAGAAAAAAATTAACCCAAATTCTTTAGTTTTGATATGTAGAATTATTTAATTTGCTTTTTGAATGTTAAATTAATGAAATAGAACTACATCTGTCATTTCTTCACAACTTATCAGAGTGACTTCCTTCTTTAAGGATGCATTTAGTTCTCAAATATATATATATATATATAATTAATTAATTAATTCATATTTAATTTAGTAAATTGATTAAGGGTGGAATTAATATAACGATCTTCTTACCATTTTTCTGACCTCTTCTCTACCATTTTGATGAAATCTTTATGTAAATATGTATGTCTAAGTATTTTCTTGTTTGATAAAACACAGTAATGAAAAAATTTATATAATGATATCTTTGCATAATCCTTCAGAGTCAATCAATAAAAAGAAGAAGTGGAGACTAGTATCAATAAATCATCTCATTTAAATACAAGCGATCATCATGAAATGAAATCACTTCAAAATTAAATAAAAACATTAAATAAGAAAAATATACAAATTTAAAAAGCAACAAACAAGCAGAGATGAAAAAAATCTGATTAAGAAAGAAATTAAAAAAAAACAAACAAGAAAGTTGAAGGAGGGAAACCATGAAACAAATGCAAATTTGTTTGCATAAATGCAAACAAATTCAAGAAAGATGATGAAATCAATCAAGGAAGGAAGGACTTATTTTCAGAACCATGACAAAGTGTTATTAGCACATGATTTAATTTGCGGAGCTTATCCCAATCTTCTCCCCCGGTCTCTTCAATCTCTTTAATTGATTCGTAGCATGATGACCTTTCTAGTGAAAGTTTCTCAAGATTTGTCAGTCGCAATCCATGAGGAAGCTTTTTCATTTTTCCGCAAATCTGGGATTTTTCAAGGTTTTGAGACTACTCTATTGCTCCTTTCTCTACCATCGGTTCTGCAATTCATGTAACTCATCTGATTCTAATCTTTCAAGTTGAAGGAACCGCCCCAGAAGAGTATACCATCTTTCTAACATATGCCACGGTAGCATAATCCGAGAATTTGCGGTGACAACTTCTTTAGGATCATCTCTTAACTCGCATTTCCACAACTCAGTTTAAAGGAGGTTTAGAGGGAATTCAATTTCGAACTTCCAGGAACATGACGATTCATAAAGGTAGGCATAGTGCGAAGGCATGAGTCCTAGGAACTAATGTTTTTGTTATGATCATGTGATGCTGATCTTCTTCTCCTTTAATCCAATTCGAGTGAAGGTGATTTAACAATGTTTTTCTTTGAATGCTTTGTAAATGACAAATCCAAGACTCAAAGAGCAATCAATTTAACAATAGACTCAAAATCAGCGAATGAAGTGGAACATCGAAGTAACATCAAGCTCCTAATCTGGGTCAATTTTCCTAAGTCATGTCCCTTTAACCAACTTCCACCATTTAAAGCTAAAGTTTTAAGATTGGTGAGTTGCTCCACACCTAAATACCCATTCAGTACACACTTGTTTATTTGGGATTGAATTGAAACTTTGCCTTTCCAATACCCTAGATGTCTCAATTTCTGCAATTTCCAAATTGAATATGGTATATTGCAATGAATATCTTCTAAGTCAAGACTTTGCAGATTAACCAATCTACCAATGGTCAATGGAAGCGTTAAAGTATTATAAAATCCCCTTATGTACAAGAATTTCAGGTGGGTGAGTTCTCCTATTGCTCGTGGGAGCATATCCTTACGTTTTGTCTCTCCTATGTTCAAAATCGTAAGTAATTTAATATGCTCTTGCAAATATGCCCAACTTTTTTTCCCTATAATTCTATTAAATGAGACCAAAGATCTAAGTTGTGAATTATGCAAGCATTGAGAAATGTCATTGTTGATGAGATTTTGATGAATAACAAGCCAACGAATACTAATAGGAGATGGCAAATCCATGTTTTTCATGTACCTCGAAAGATTTTCCGTCCTAGTAGCCTACGAAGCAGTGGGTCGAAAGAGATCATGCATGCGACAAGACAAAACTCCTCCATCTATCCCTCGTTCAGCCACTTGAATCAAACTTATATGGACCAACTCATGTATGTAGTCCTCTGCAGTATTTTCGAGTGTTTCTTTTCCACTTCTCTGTATAAAGCCCTCGGCCCGACCTCAATTTAATCGACACTTATATCAATCTTAGAGTCTTTGGAAGATCCTGATAAAAACAAGACTTCAAGTAGTAAGTCATTGTAACTTAAAGATCTATCTCCCAAGATGGCTTTGTCTTATCTTTTGTGGATAGTAAGCCTCCCCAACACCCGGGATAGCGACGGCAAACATGTATTTATACAATTTCTTTCCAATTCCTCTTACACTCACTAGTTAGAGAGGCGATGCAGTATAGTACTAGTCATCCCTTGAAAAGTTTTTTTGAGAAGGAGATGCCAACTCTCATCCTCATTCATAAGACGAAGTTGATAGATATATTATTGGGAAGTGGCATGCGGAGTAATTTCTTTATTCTTGTGGTGATCAATATTTTATCCCAGTCCTTGGCGCTGAAAAGAGTGTGATCACGGAGCGACTCCAAACTTCATTACTCCGCCCACATCATCCATGACTACCAAGTACTTCACTTCTCCTTGAGGTATTCACAAACTTCTTTTGACTCGTTACGTGACACCCAATTTCGGGGTCTTTTTTTTCTGAAGTAATTAGTGCACTTAGTGCAATGATCAATTTTTCAGAAACTATGTGAGCACCAAATGCCATCCTCAGGCATATGGTTAGATTTTAGACTCAGAGATCTTTCCATAGAGTCCAAGAATGCGCAAAACGGACTTCGGACGAGGAAGTTATGGTCATCCGAAGTTGGCATTGCCGAGCTCATTCCCTGGACGAGTTCAGCTCGGCCAAAGGATGTCAGCTCTGCCAGAAGAGGTCGGCTCGGCTATATTTGGGCACTAAATTCCATCCACAGGCATGTGGTCAGGTTCTAGACTCTAGGAGCTTTCCATGGAGTCAGAACGCGAAAGCGGACTTCGGACGGGGGAAGTTATGGTCATCGAGTTGGCGACCATGCTTCAGCGACAGCGTAAATCTGAGAACGACATACACCTACTGTCTTTCATCTTTTTCCGAACACCATATGAGCTCGAGATTCATATTGAGCCATATAAATATGAATTCTAGACTCAAAGGGCTTTCGAAGTAGAGTGACGAAGTGAAACGGACCGGACGAAAGTTATGATTGTCAGAAGTTGGCGGCCGACTCATTCCACTGAGCAGTGCATTCGTGCAGCTTCCATTACGGCTCGTACGGAAGAACCATGCAGGCTCATGCGGAAGGCTCTGTCTGGGAGAGGCTCGTACAGCTCATCTGAGAAGAGAGTCGGATTCGGCTAGATGGGAGGCTCGTCCCACGGCTCGTAACTACCGGTTCCCATACGTAAAAGAAAGGCCATAATTTAGTTTGTAGAGGTCCGATTTGGGTGATTCAAAGCTACATCAAGCTTCTTGATGGGGTTACGTTATAAATGGGATGCTAGTCAAATTCTCACTTTTCGCCAGCAGGGTACAGTCTCAAGGGCTAGATGTCTCATAGGCTCCAAAGCGAGCGCTGCTCCCACACATGACTCATCTGCGTGAGCTCGGCTACAGCTCATCAGTGAGCTTGGCACAACGGAAGGTCAGCTCATCCCCGAGCTCAGCCGAGGAAGGGTCAAGCTCGTCCTAAGAGAAGCTCAGCCAATAGAGCTCAGCCACACAGCTCATTCTCTCAGTTGAACTCGACCATACATTTCGCCCTCTCGACCCTTAGAGTAAAAATGTCATAACTTGAGTTTGTAAAGTCCGATTTGGGTGGTCGAAAGCCCACGTCAAGCTCACTGACGAGGCTACGATATACCAGAGGGCCACAGGGCCAAATTCCTTTGCTGCCCAAGGAAAAATCAACCTTAAAGTCCGACTAGAAATAACAAAGGTAAGAGAAAACCTTTACCAAATTGTATTAAACATTTGAACCGAGTTAAATTACAATTTATCTCACAATATATCTACAAAAAAACTGGATAACAGTCCAGTACATAACAAAATCGGGTTTTTACGCTTGATGATGCAAGGAGATTGGGTAGTGATGGATGATCCGGGAGGGTTTTGGTAAGTCAAAATATGGGTTTGGGAGTAGTTTAAGGGCAAAAGCAGGTTATGGTGAATTATGATATTTTCTAAGTTAGGGAATGTGTATTTGTGATATATAAGGGAAAAAGGTATTTAGGAATGTTTTAGTAGTAATGGAACAAAATATGGAAAGTTTTGGGTGAGGTTGAAAATTGCTTATAGGAAAGTTTAGAGAAGATGAGGTGGTGAGAAAACAGGATTTGCGCAAGTGTGGTTACTTACGGGTTAATGAAACAATCACGCTAGATATATGATGGAGTGAAGGCGCCACAATCAACTATGGGCTGAGGTTGATTGATAAAGTAGACAAGAACTTACGTAGAATCCACCTAGGTAGCAGGAAATGAACGTTCCCAGAATCGTAAGAGATAAGAGGAAACGAGGAACTCTTAAAAATAAGAAAATATTATTAAAAACTTACATTGATTGTCGAAAGGCCTACGTTATGAAGGTATATATGCCTGTTTTTCTAAATCAAAAAAGCAACTTCTACTTTAACTAGGAAAAGAAACTTTCTAAATTACAAAAACAAAAGAAAACTTAAAATAAACCAATATTTTCTAAAATAAACAAAAGCAAATCTTCCTAAAATAAATAATGACTTTCTAAAGCCAAATAAGCAAATCTTAGTAAAATAATAAAGCAAACTTTCTAATTAATGGCGCTCCACATGGGGGTTTGTCCCGTCGACCACGTTTTTGCCTTCCAGGGGCCCCGAAAATGAGATGAAAAGAGGTTTTCGCATGTATTCAATGCGTCTTGACCTCCCAATCCAATTAGTCAATAATTAGGGCTGAATTCCCAATGTTCGGTGTGTTTATAGAAGCTCATCAATCCACAAGTGGGAAAAAACCTCAGTCTTGCTGTGATAAACCCTCGAGTCCTTAACATTGAACATTGGAGAAATTTCTATTAAGTCCTTATTTGCAGCTTGTGAGCATTCTCTCAATTTTCTCTATAATCTTGAA